>CAUYON010110147.1:0-43827 GCA_963573935.1 Arctocebus calabarensis | reverse complement strand
GGTGCATCTTAGAAGGGTACAACTGAAAATTATTAAATGCAGAATATAAATGTCTTCATATAGTGATTAAAAGGCCATGAAGGCTATGTTAAATAGTTCAATGAAAATATTTCAGATTGCATATGAAGTCAGCACATTGTGCCCCATGATTGCACCAATGTACACAATTATGATTTAATAAAAATTTTAAAAAAGAAAGGTTCTTATCTGACTCTAAAGGGAAGCTTGTTTTTGTTTGTTTGTTTTGTTTGTTTGTTTGTTTGTTTTTCCCTTGGAAACACAGGCTCTTGAAGGCAAGGGACTGTATTTTCATATTCTTTATGGTACTTGGCACAGTATCATTTCTGTGAAGGTGCCTTATAAATAGCCTGGAGTGATTATAGTGATGTAATTTTAATCCAATTTTTTATAACCACAGGTAACACAGGTAACTGTCTGCAGGTACAATCATGTCCTACTTAACTTAAGTGTCCTTGTTCCAAATAAGGGCTCTCTTAGGAAGCCAAAGCAAGTGTTACAACACAGATACATTGATTATATGGTGGTTCTGCATACTACACACACTCAAACATTAAATCTGAACTTGCCCACATTATTTCCAGGAATTACATAGGCCCTTGGTGCCATACCCATTAACACCAGTGAAGTATATGAACTGTATTTAAGATCAACTAGTTAAGTACCCAAACTGACAAATCATGAATTTTTGTGTTAGCAAAATTCTTGACATATTTTATGCCTCTTAATCTATTTAGATTGTGTTAAAAAGAAAAGCTTGCCTACTGCTCACATTTTCAATTTTCTCCTCTGTGTTTTATATTAAAATTTTTAAAAAATTTGTTCAGAGATCAAGTACTACACAGGTCCCTCTGTGTCCAATAATTACCAAAAAACTTGCAAAGGCTGCAGCAGTGGGATTCACATCTTTTATGATGTCAATAGTGATGCCAAGAAGACAAGAGAAGAGGGAAGGAGCTAATGAGAAAATCTATAGAATAAACAGACTTCATTAATTTCTAAGCAGACTATATAAATTCATTAATGCCTATAGATTAATAACATGGTCATATACATGAAATCACTGAATGTATATTTTTCTTTAAAATATCATACCTAATTCACCTTAGTCTAAATTTCAGTATTTAAAATGTATTTACCAGGGCTGTTCTAAAAACAAATGCAGGTAGTAATTTTCTGCAGATTTCCTTCAAGTAATTCTACTCTTTATACTTGCCGTGTTAAAGATACTACTGAGCTACTCAGAGATTGGTGAAAAGATTGGCCACAGGGTTGTGGTCCTTAAGGCCTGGAGCTCCTGCATGGCCAGAAGCTCCGAACGACAGAACCTGCTGTGTGTGTTAGCCTCTGAAAATGAGAAGAGAGAGCCAGTGATGAGAACTGTGTTGAGTGTGCCCCTCCTTTGGCAAATATTAGCCTCTGCTCATTTATATCAAAATTATCAGCATGATTCCCCTCCCCTCCTCTCCAGGGATTACCCAAGTCTCTTGTACACACTCCTCCCAACTCTTGTCTACACATAGCCCCAAATATACACTGAATTTATTAAGAATTCTAAGAACAAATTGTTTGCCCATCTTCATAATCATTTGTCCTAAAAGGTCATTTAAACATTTAATCAAACCTGTGGCCCGCTGGGGAGGAGTGTGAGTCATACGATTCACATAGCGCCGCTGAACCAGGTTTTGTGTCAGTCTTAGGGATGATGCAGATTGATCCCACAAAGAAAAATCAGTAACAGGGACATTTGCTGTCGCTGGGCGGAGGAGAAAAAGCTAAACAGTTTCCTGAACAATACTAAAATAAGCCTTCCCACCAATTAATGAAACCCCTATGGAAAGCATCAAGTCCCAGAATCCAAGGATGGTGTCTGTGTATTGAAATGTAAACTAACCCTCCTGAAAAAGAGAGGGTAGGTGGGCATCTTAATCAATATGAATTATTTGTTTTTCTCCTACTCTGGACCAGCTACACTGCTGCTTCCTTTCATAGGTACAAAAACACAAAAGAGGCCTTCTGTTTCATAAAAGTGGCTCAGACTAACAACATTCCTCAGGGTGCTGAACCCAAAGCTGGCAGCCAGCCCACTCTCTGCTCTCGGTGAGGCTGCTGGTACTTTGTACTACCACAGCTATCAGCCTGCTTCAGACCCATGCCTTCACTCTGACCAGGGACAAAGAAAAGATCACAGTGGAAATCCTTCTGTGTGCTGCTAATAAGCCTATTTAGAGTCAATGAGAAAGCCTCATTTTGTACCCCCCCAAAAAAAAGCTTTCAAGAGCTCTATTGGCTCAGTAAAACTGAAACGTTTCTGTGTATTCCCTGTCCTCATTTTACACCAGCCTGAGAGGCGAAGCTCAGCAAGGCACCAGGCGTGATGACCTCTATGTTTCCTTGCTTCTCTAACGTCCTCTGCTTCTCTGCTGGCTACTGGGATTTGAATTTGTTTAAATTATCTCATATTCTAATGGGTTCCTGAGCCCTTCTTTGGTTTTCATTAATCTCATTGTGGTCTGCTGAGTTGGCACATTTGGAGTCTTGGATCTCTGTTGACAAAAGACGGAATATTGTTCCCATCCGACAGCTTAGCTTGAATTGCCAATTTTCTTTCTGAAAAAGATCTGGATAAGAGGCAGAAGTAGAACATATTCCCACCTCTCACAGAAAGGCTAGGGAAAGATTTGGTGTCCAAGAACTAGGAACAAAAGGGGAATTCAAACCACCAATAATATCCTTCATAAAAGATATCAATCATTTTCCTAAATGGAAACCTCCATTTCTAACCATTTGACCACAGTAAGCAAATATACCTGCAGCTATATGGGTCAGTGGTGTACCGAAGGTCATACGTGAGTAGAATGACATCACCTACTTGCCAGAATACTAATTCTTCTCTAAACAAATGCCATGTCTCAGTCATCCCACCACTGGGGTATAGCACAGAGGTCCATAAAGACATTAGTACCATTTCTAAAAGCACTGCCAGTTCTACATGTAAGCTCCACATTTTAACTGCAAAGCTTTTCAATAACATAAGGGAAACCAGAGGAATATGAGTGAAACACACTCATATTGACAACAACAACCACCTTCACCATTAAAATCTAAAAACAGGAAATATTTGCATTTAACAAGAATTCTTTGAGCTTAAGTTACCTTCCCAAGATCCCAAAGCTAACATGAATTGTTTGTGTGTCTACCAATGAGGCTGAAAATTTTACTAGACTCAGAAAGCACACTGAAACTCCTACACAATAGAAACACCTTGTTCCCTTCAGATCTCATGATTTAGTTGAGTTGCTAGCACTTTGAACAAGTTTTCACTTACACTGCAAAGAAAAAAGCTTAGCTAAATTATTGCCCATCTGGTGATAAGTAACATACCCCCACCATCTGTAAAATATTATTTGGTAGACAAGAGGGCATGTTGTTTAGAGGACCCCAAAAGAGAATTATTTTAATAAATTAAGGAAATTCTCTAATAGGTGTGATCTATTACTCTGCAACTTTTATAGAAATATGTCTGAATGAAATATTGCTCAAAAGCTGTATATCATTTTAATTTTAATAAATCACATTTTATATTCACTGACTGAGAAGTCAATAGTTAGAAAATCTGAAGTAAATCCATTTAATATAAACAATTTGTTTGTAAATATTCACCTCCTGACTTATTTCAGAATTTTCATTTTTTATATGGACACCAAACCAAATTTAATTTTTAATATCCTCTTAAAATTAGACACGTTCATGTCATGTTAAGTAAGTAATTTCTACTTATTTATAATCCATTATATTAGTTAGGATGTTTTTAGCTGCAAATAATAGGAAATCCAACGCAAAATGGATTTAAAATTGAGAGAACTCATTGTTATCTCATACAATAAGAATTGGAGGGCATTTCAGGGTTGGTTAATTTAGAAGTTCAAAGATGTCAGCAGTGGCTGAGGTTTACTCCACTTTTCTACCGTCCTCAGCATGATTTTCCCACAGGTCTAGCCACCAATTACAGACATAATAATAGCCAGGAGAATAAAAAGAAACTCCTCCAGTGGCACTGGAAGACTTTTCTATCTGTCTGACTAGAACACTATTATAAGCCACCCTGTCAACCAAACACTGGCAAGCAGGTTTAAACCAGACCGATTGTGATTAACCTTATCACACTATGTGAACACTAAAACAAAATTGTCGTTCTATACGTTTGTCAGCCTAGATTTTTATGTCCAATATGATACCCATTTAATGTGAAGTAATTGAAATCAAATAAAATATAAAACATTCACTTTCTCAGTTTGCACTAGCTCTATTTCAAGTGATCAATAGTCAAAGGTACCTATTAGACAATGCAGATAAAGAAAATCTCTTCACCTCAGAAAGCAAGGGTCGAAGAAAGGGAATCAGTAAGTAACATATAACAGCTATATTTCCTAGATAGCAGGCAATAATCTTTATGATATTAGCTCCTTTAACTTCTTAAAAAACAGCTCTGTGAGGCAAGTATTATTATCACATTAGTCTGGACTCTAGGTTGCTAGCTAAATATGGGGAAACTTCATTAGAAGAATCTTGCACCATCTCACATACGTGCAGTAAGGGCATGCAAGCACAAGGTCCCGATCACCTCTGGAGTTCTTTCCACCTGTCATCTCTATTTGTCTGTCTGTCAATGTTACTCTTCTAGGACAGCTTCCTCCTTGTGTAGAAACTCCCCACTCTCACAGCCTCAAACTACTGCTACACCACCCAACGGAGAATGATCCTCCTCCTTTCATTCTAATTTTAAACATTCCTTGGAAGGCCTCTAGTGGCCTATTTGGCTCAAGCTTCCAGTCTTGAATCAATCAGATATAGCTGAAGAGACCCTGGGGAGGGCATTAGGGCTGTGGAAAAAACAGAGATATGCCCATAGCAATCCACACATGGATACTGAGGACAATTACCAGAGAAACTGGAATTCTCAGGCCCTGCACAGTTTTGCTCTCCACATACCTCTGGTCTATCTCATTCAGCAGCATTCATGCAGTAGCGACCCTCAACTTTCTCTCTACAGAAAAACCTCTTTTCTCAGCTTCAGAATCACATAGTCAACTAACTACTTCCCAGACGCCTGTAGCTGTGTATCTCATAAGTTCTTTAAATTCCATATTAGCCCACAGAGCTCCTCATCCTCTCTTTATCTCTCCTCTCCCAATTATTCATCATGTTAGGAACCAGTGGCCCAATTTCCCACTCCAAGAATCAAAAAACTATAAGACAATTTATCCTCCCCTTAAACACCCAATTAATTACCAAGTCTGAACTATATCTCTTAAAATGTTTTTTATATCCATCCACTACTGTCTATTCCCAGTGAAGTGCAACCATCATAACCTAGGCCATTACCATCTCTGGAGGAGATACGATAATATTCAACTGGTCTCCCATGTTATGGCTCACCAGCATATTCTCCATACTACAACCAGAATAATCTTTCTAAAGTAGAAATCCAATTATGTCATTGATCTGCTTAAAACCTTTTAGTGTTCATTCATTGACTTTCAAAACAAATTTCAATTCCCTCATGAGGCAAATACAATCTTTTAAGATCTGGCCTTTGCCAGATCTCTATCCTTTCTTTCTTACTATTCCCTTATCCTGGTCTCAACAGTCATTTTGAACTTCTTCAGTTCCTCAAACTGATAATCCTTTTTCTTATCTATTGGTCTTTGTGCCTCCCCCTAGTTGAAATAACAATCCTACCAATTACTTCTTCATCTTGTCTTTTTTAAGTTCCTTTTTTGTTTTTCTTCCCCCCCCAAAATATAAGAGGTACAAGTGGTTTTTTTTATATGGATAAACTGTACTATGCTGAAGTCAGGGCTTTCAGAGCACTGGTCACCAGAATAGTGTACATTGTACCCTACAGGTAGATTTTTATCTCCCATTGCCATTCCATTCTCCGCTTCCTTAGTTTCCAGTATCCATCACTGCTATTTATGACCATATGCATCCTTCATTTACCCCCTACTTACAGATGAGAATATGTGATATCTGCTTTTCCATTCCTAAAATATTTCATTTAGGATAATAGTCTCCAGTTCCATCCAAGTTCTTGCAAAAAGACATTATTTCATTCCTTTATATGGCTGAGTAATAATCCATGGTGTGTGTGTGTGTGTGTGTACACACAACATTTTTTTTTTTTACCCACTAAACAATTGATTGGCACTTAGGTTGATTTCATATCTTTACTATTATGAACTGTGCAGTGAAAAACATCTGGATGTTCATATGCCACAAAGGAAATAATCAATAAATAAATAACCTAAAGAATCTGAGAAAATATTCAACAAACTATATATATCCAACAAAGGACTAGTATTTAGAATCTACAAGAAACTCAAATGAATCATCAAGGAAAAAACAACCCCTTCGAAATAACAGAATTTTCTCAAAAGAAGATAGACAAGTGGCCAACATACATACGAAGAAATGCTTAACATCCCTAATTATCAGGAAAATGCAAGTTAAAACCACATTGAGATACCATCTTACCCATTTCAGAGTTGCCATTACTAAAAAGTCAAAAAACAACAGTTGTTGGTACAGTTGTGCTGAAAAGGTAATGCTTATATGCTGTTGGTGGGAGTGTAAACCTTTACAACTGCAATGGAAAGCTGTATGGAAATTCCTCAAAGAACTCAAAGTCAATCCACCATTCAATCCGGCAATCCCACTATGGGGTATCTCCCTGAAGGAAAAGAAATCTTATTATTTTGTCTTAATTCTGCTCATGTTTTAGTTTTCACATAAACAACACTGCTCTTCTCCTTTAAGCTACATTAGTCCCCACCCCCACATATGTTCCTCTTCACTTAACACAGCACATTTTACTGTAAGGACTAGGCTCAATTATTCATCTTCCCAATTAGACTGTAACCCTATGAGGGCAAGGACCACTTCTATTTTGTTCACCAACATGTTCTTGACATCTAATAGGCAGTGCTTGACAAAAAGTAGATAATAAAGGAGCTGAATTAATTTAGTCCACAAATATGTCAAGGAAGACTGTACCAAATGCCACCCAAGGCCCAGGGATACAGCAGCAAATGAAACAAAGGCCCTGTCCTCATGAAGCCTAAGTTCTTGTGAGGGAAAAAAACAACAGAAATAAACTAATAATTAAATGTAGATACACTTAAATTTAATAAATGAATGCATTCTTAAAAATTTTGATCTTATTTTCCAAGTTGCATTTTCATTATTCTGTCACTGCATTAGAGGTAGTATGGAAATAGAATACTCTGCCCTCAAATAGCATAAACATAATTTTTAAAATATAACACTATAGAGACTTGGCATTTATAATCAGGAAACCAAATATTCCAATTAAAATTTGACTGATGAACAAAAGCCTATGAGTGTTTCTAGAAGCTTATTCACATTTATATTAGTCGTGCAGTCAGGACTTTAAAGGCACACTACCAAAAGAGTTCATTTTCTTTTTAAATTATAGTAAAGTCACTTTTATAACTGTTTATGTTGATGTTTTCCTTTCATTAAAAATATCATTCCAACAATTAAAATATTTATCAAATCCATGTCAAACTAGGAACCATGCGTCCTACTGCATAATCAAAATGAAGAACAAGAGGACTCTATTGCCATCATTATTGACTGATTAATTAATTTAAAGACATATAATGCTGAGCATATCTAAGACCTGAGGACACAGGCCCTGCCTACTAGCAACTTATAAACTATTGTCAAACGATTGTCTAACGATTGTATTCCCCATAAAATATGACTTCTTCCCTTGAAGTAGATATATTTATCATAATATAGTTTAACAAACACTATTAGTAACCGAAAATTAATCAAGATTCCTCAGTAGATTTTCTTTTTTTTTTTTATTAAATCATAGCTGTGTACTGTTGTGCCCAGAGTCATGTATAATAATGGAATCTCAGTAGATTTTCTTGATGAGACTTTATTTCATGTCTCCTTTGTCCTAATGCATCCTGTTTTTTGTTCAGCTATATTGTTATTTTGTTTAAATGTATTCCTAAGAGTTTGTGATAATTTTATTTCATCAAGTTGTAATAACTATAGGATTCTATCAGATCCCATACATTTAAAGAAACCCAAAGGTAAAACTTAGAAAATAAATATTCCTTTTGTAATGTAAATAATTAGTCCCTTATATTTATTTGATTTGTATTTTTTAGGGGGAGGGACATTAAATTTTCTTGATTTTGAGCCATCTTTACATTCTTTCTTTGTTTATTTCTCTGAGTTTGGTTTTAAAGTATTAGTTACCTCAACTGAAGTTTAAAAACTTGAAGGAAAGACAATCTCCTCTAATGTTTCTGTACTTTTCTAAACCCCTCTCATTCTCAGGCTCACTGTCCCAAGTCCTACTATGGTGTTTCAAATAATTGGTTCTCAAAAATTCTGAACTCTCACCTGTTTACCTGAATTCTCTCTTCCATTTCTGAGTCTTACAGTATGATAACCCAGAGATCTTATTTATCCAGACACATTCAACTTTTAATCAGTCAACCTAACGCCCAAGTCTGCTATGTGTTTTATGGAAAGGGATTTTTAGGATCCTGGATTCATTTTTGCTCTGAAGAGAAGGCATTTTTAAGTTATTGTATGAAAAAAACGTGAGCATCTATGTACTCTTGAAGTTTACTCTAACTGCTTCCATGATTCCAGTAGAATTAATGTTTCAGATAAAAAGCATTACCTTGACCCTTTTAGTAGTCAAGGGGCTTCCCAAAGAGGCAGTACTTAACCTTAGGTGGTCACTAAGAACCTAAGGCCACTCTTCTAGGAAGGATTGTGGAATGGGTGGGTGCAAGTCAGGTTCATTTCGGGAAAGGCCATCAGAATGGCTAGAATCAAGGAAGAATCAAGTATCAGAGCAAATTTCAGTGCTACTATTATCTTTTGTAGCTGGAGGGCTTCAGACAAGTAACATACTCCAGATGGGCCTCCATTTCCTTTCCTGCAAAATGAATTGAACCTAATAATCTCTAAGGACCTCTCTAACTTCTCCACTCTGTACATTTATGACTGACAATACAGTTTTTTAAGCTTTCAGAATATTTTTGGTTCCTGATATGGCAAACTTTACAATCTGCTTTGCAGATTTCAGAAATACAGGTGCATCTGTATACATTTCTTTAAATTGAAATGAGGAAACACACACACACACACACCATGTCTTTACAATTTGCTGATCTTATTAGCAAATAAATACTTATTGAAGTTAGTATATAAAACATAGGCTAGTGATTGCATACTTTTGCATTTAACAATTTACATTTGAACTCTCACTTAAATGGTCTTCAGTAAGATACCTTGAGTTTATCAGTAATCATTAGCACAGTTGAATATCGGCTCTGGTAATTAAGCTTCAGGTGCTGTTGCTATCAATATAAAGTAATTCTCACATCCCCTATTATTCAAAGTATGGCCCAGAGCTCACCAGCATCCATGTCACCCAGGAACTGGTCAGAAATGTAGAATGCCCCCCTAACTCCAAATCAAAATCTGCATTTTAACATGATGCTCAGGGGATTTGTACACACATTAAAGTTCTAGAAATGCTGGTACACTTTACAGTGCTTCCTTTACAGCTTTAACATAGATGGGTTTTGTTTTTCTTTAAGGAAATGACTAAATGAGTGAACTGTAATTCAGCAAAGTGAACTGCTATAATTCAGTGTCATTGGATCTAGAGTGATAGAAGTTTCCAGTTGATAGTTTATCCTATTATTCTTGTTAATGTAGACATAAGTCTACTCTTACCATGTATAAATGGCAGAGGGCCAGGGAACCAGATGAAAACGTTTATACTGTTCAAGACCCACTAGCAAAAACTACATATATCCTGGAAAATCAATGGAAAGAATATTAAAATATTAGCCACTTTATATAAGATTAGATAATAATCAATATGTTATTCTTGTTTCACTTTATAGCTGGTGATTAAAATCCCATAATACATTACATCATACAACAAACATCACAAAGAGCAAAAAAAAATACTTTTTATCTATGTGGCAAAAAATCTAAAATAAGTAAATAATAAAATAAATTGAGGCTATAAATGTCAAGGGCAAATTCAAATAAAAAGAGACCAGGATTCCAATTACAGCTCTGAGACCAACACGGTGATTTCTTTTTGTTTTTTTCAACAATTCATTTTATTTCTCTGGGTTCCAGTTTCTTCATTTAGAAAATGAGAGAGTGATTTTGATTTTACACCTCCGCTCTAAAATCTTCAATCTAGTATGTCTGAAATCATTGCTTGTTTTGTCATCTCATCTACTGAAATCCAATATGAAATCTCAGAAATGGCATAAATAAGTCATTCTGGGATTTCTGCTATTTCACTTGCCAAGAACAGGAGCATATGGTCCAGTGGGAACCTGGTAGTGCTAATGTCAAGAAATTCTCCCTGGCAGAGTCTTACACGAGACAAGGGGACAAATGGGGATGGCAGAACATGTTTTAATTCAGGAAAGATTATCTTAGTTTTCTTACATTCTGAATCACCAAATCAAATCGTGTGGCTCTGTCCCCCTTGGTAACTGTCTAATTTGCTCACTTGGTGTCCATAAGTCCCGAGGACTGGGCTGGGTGAGGCAGAGCGTTCCCTGTTCATAGCCTCCCTATGTAGACAAAGGACTGCGGAGAGATAGTTACACCCGAGAAGTTACCTAGTTACCTGGCACTAAAAAATAAACTGACAGGCTTTCCAGGGAGCTAATTATTGAGGCTGCTATTTGGTTCACTGACAGAATTGCTTGTTTGTGGGAAGAAACATATTTGTGCATTGCTTTTTCCATTACCGCTGTTTCTATCATCATAAATAAGAATCAATAGGCCATTTCGTGTAGCATATGCTCACCACCATTTAGTATCTGAGTGTCAGCTGTATGCAGGCTAAGCAGCAGTGCCCCAGACTCCTGATTGAGGATTAAAACCCAAAAGACAAGGAAAGCAGTTCAAATTTAATAAGGTAGTGTGTACATCTTTGTGAGCTCCTAGAGGACTTGCAGCATAGTGCCCGACACGGTGAGCTATTTGAAATGAATAAACGGGTGAATGAACGATGAATGAATAAATGAAAGAATAAAACAAAGGAAGGTTTTAAGATAATTTAGCACAATGATTGGATTTTTGGGGGGGGCAAGAGGTCTGTTTTGATAAGGACAGGTATACTTAGAATTCATGATGGAGAGATGAAGGCAAAGACACAGTGTAAGAGAGGTTCCCTGCAATATTCACTATCAGGTCCTCACTATAGAAGACAAGAAATCAAAAAGACTCATTTAAAGAGTTAAACAAAACCTCTGAAGAAAAACTCTCCACTGCCGATGAGAATCTGGTTGGGCAAAACAATGTCAAGCTAAGGAACTGATAAAAGATAAGAAAAGGGGAAAATGAAGTGATGGATCAGTGGAAGAGGAATTGAGACAGAGGCCAGAGTGGAGAAAGAGGTGTATAAAAAGTGTGTAAAGATGAGGCGAGGAGGAAGATGCAATTTGGGTTTTTATAGAGTGGAAAGGCATTAAGGCTGAGAGTACACAGGGGGAGGGAGGAGCAGAGGGAGAGGTCAGATAAATATCCGTAAAATAACACCCATCATCACTGATAACAAGCACAAAAGTCCTTTTTTCTCCTTGAGAAAGACAAAGAGAATTTTAAGTAGGATTAAGTAGTAGTAGCTTTCAGAACTCAGCAGCTCTCAGACGTGATAATAATGACATAAATAGTTAAGTGGATGGTAGGAATTACCTCACTTGGAATGTGGCCAGCAAATCAAAAGTTAGCAGTAATATCACATCTTTTGGAAAGCTTTCCTGACATTCGAAGGAGGAAAATTATCGCAGAAAACTGTTTGAACTGAGTAAATTTTAGGAAGAAGATGCCCCTCACTGAAGATTTTCTTTCTCCCCCAAATTGATTATACAGAAGCCCTACGCTGCAGGGAAGCACTCTCTTATCCATGTAAATACAATGTCAATATTGCCCCCAATGGAGGCAAATAATTACGTTCATAGATTATCATTGCCTAAGGTAAAATTTTACTCAACACAATAAACCCATAAATGATGCTCTAAATGCCCAAAAAGGGCCTTATAGATATCCTTTCAGAGGCTTCCTAACCTTTTGACTTGTAGGTATTTAATATGTGAAATTTTTAAGGCCAAATTTTAAAAGGAAATTTTCAAACAACTCTACCCACAAATATCCTGCAGGTTTTTCCTCCTAAGTTTATCTGACCACCAACCAGCTGGATCATCTTCCCTCCCCCCTAAAACAGAGAAGAAAACTTGGTGGAATAGTAATTTGGAACACAAATGTCTTTTCTCACCATCTGGAAACTTTCATATATTACTGTTTAAAAAAAATTAAGTTAGAACATTTCATTATTTGTTTGTTTTCTACCCAGAGACAAGTTATTTTGGTATCACCCACAATGGGATTTGCATGAAAATCTGTTTACTGACCCAGTTCTCAGAGGGTGCATTTGCCCTAGCACTGGGAGTAAACACCATTTTCATTGCACTAGAAATATCTCAAATTGGACAAATTGTTACAATTTTAGCAACACCCAGGAAATCAAAGGAATCTGAAGTAGATGTGCTACCAAATCTGGATTCTCAACTGGATTCCAGTTCAGTATTTATGCCTAAAATTAGCATATTCCATCTACAGATGCTAAAGGGACAACTATATAGCTCAACTTATTTGGAAAACATGAGTTTAGAGTTTTGTTTATTCTGACTGACCACAGTCTATTAAAAAGTTATTTCACAGCCAATTTCCTACCAGTTTTAAATATGTGTGTATATACACACATAAAAGTGCTTCCATTTCATTAACTGGCAGATTTTCACTAATACAGTCTGAACAACAGGATATGAATTTGTAGAAGAAAAAACAGTAACATTCAGAACTGAGTTAAGTTCAGCATAAAATATATCTCAATGAAAAACACATAAATTACTCTGCATAGAACATCTCTTCTCAAGTCCCTCTGTAAACTGGCCCCTCTCTATTTCCTACTATCCCTGGAGATATTTCCTCCTCTACACTAAGCTGCACTTTCCACTGTTTCCCTCACATCCCTATGCCACATCCTACCCTAGGCCTTTGTCTTGCTAACCCCCCATTTTCCTCATTTTAGAAGTTATTTCCCAAATCCCTCTTGTTATAGAACTTTCACCTCCTCCACCAAGCTCTGGGTTTTACAACATGAATGTACAGTCATATATTTGCTGAACTTCCTTACTTTAATCACACATCTTTTCACTCTGATTGTGTGTGTTTATCTTTTTTCCCCCCAACTAAACCACATTATTTAAAGGCAACACTGCTCTCTCAATGCCTCACCTTAAAAGTTGCCACCGAGATCTTACTTCATATTGAATCTTTCTCTAATTCTTCCTTCTTGTGATCTAAAAACGTGGTATACAGGCCCTATCCTAAATAAATCTCCTCCCTTGATTCATACTCAAGTTCTCTCACCGTATCTACTTTCTTTCTTTGCCAAACTTCTTGAAACAGCATCCTTTCCTCTACTTCCTCCATTCTGTCCTCTCCCAGCCCCTCACCATTCAGTCTCTCTAGCGCACCACTTACCCTCCACCGCACCTCTCTGCGGCATGGGAACCACAGGGACCAGTCTTCTCTCTTGGAGACTGAGACTGCTGGAGTCCTAGTTCATCTTCTTCCCCCAAACTCATCATTCTCAGTGTCCTTTCTTGCCTCCTCCCCTTGAGTCCTTAGTTGCCACTCCACATCTTTTCTCAGTCTCTTCTGGCAATTAATTGTATCTCCACCTTCATCTTTAACTTCCATGACTCCCTACTTTGAATTTTTTAGTGAACTTTCTTTGCAGTCCCAGATTTTGTGCTGCCACCTCCTGGACAGTTCCATGGGGGCTATTTCTGAACCAAATTAAAGTTAGTCCCCAAACATCTACCATTCATTCTGCCTTTTTCCCCTCTGTTATTTAATAACATCACCATTGTCCTTAACCTCCCTGACAGAAATCTGAGATGCAGACCCCGCCATCACTTCCACCCCCACCCCCGGTGTTAACCACTCAGAGTGTAGTATGACTATTATTACCATGACTGAGTTCCATCCCTAACTCATCCTTGTTTAGGCTGCGGCCCAGGATGAGTCCTGTGACCTGCCTCCTTTTTCTCCCCAGAAACCTAATCCTTTTCACACTTCTGCTCAGAGAATCTTCTTGAACAGGTATGTGAGCAATTCTCTGGATGAAAAACCTAAAGACACTCTGTCTCACAGGTAAGAGACAGCCCAGATTCCTCAACTCTGGAAATTCTAGAAAGGACTTCAAGATCACGCATGGCCTAGCTCCAAGCATATTTATTACCTTAGCCCATCTGCCCTCGGTCTCCCTCTCTCCATGCTCACTCTCATACCAGCCTTCCTAAGCAAAAGAAGTTCACCTGGCCCTAGATCCTGGAAGGAATGGCTGTTGTAGCTTCACACAGCTGACAGTTTCTTATCTTCCAGGTCTTATCTCAAATGTCACCTCCTCAGGAGAGTATACTGAAGACTACACAATTAGATTCTCTTCTAAGACCCCCTGGTCACTCCTTCACGTTCACTCTGTTGCATTCTCCTAAGCATATCCCAGCATCTGGAAATATCTGTTGATTTATGGGTTTACTTACGGAGTATCTCTCTCTTCACACTCAAATGTAATCCCAGAGACCAGGAATCCTGTCTCTCTTCACTTATGGCCCCTAGAATGGTGGCTGGCACACAGGAAGCCTGAAGGGAGACTCCTCCTGAGAGGGACACCCACTTTCACATCCTCATCCTTTCCCTGTTCATATGTCCACCCTAGCTTTTAGAGTATTCCATCCTTTATTTGAGTAGCTATTTCAAAAAAAAAAAAAAGTGCAGAAAAGGAGGACATAGCTAAATATGAAGGGGAGGGGCACTCAAGGAAGGAGTGAATCATTTATATCACACATGTCCAAGTTATGTCATTTTTAGTATACAAGATTTATGCATCTTTGTTAAAATTAGCCCTAATGCTTTATGCTTTTTATCCTACTACTAAAAGTATTCTTAAATTCCATTTTCTATGTGTTAATTTCTAATATATAGTATGCTAAAATGGATGTTTATAGTGACCTCTTATCTATTTACCTTGCTAAATTTCCTATTTAGTTCTAAGTAATTTTTAAAACTTTATATTGTTTCGTCCTATGTACACAACCATCTTATCTGCAGAAAAATAAAGATTTATTCATATATTTGACAATTCACATTCAAAATCATTATTATTTTTAACCACAAGCTATGGAAAGTAAAGCATAAAAAAATTATAGATGTTCCAGGACAGCTGCTCTACAGAACATAGAAAATAACAGCATTATAGGTGACAGGGATTGAAATAGAGGAAAAATACTATCTTACAGCAACTTATTATGGTACCATATTTTGAACTTCCAGAGAGCAACACCATGTGTTATTTGTCTATATCCATCAAACCTACTAAAGTGCTTTTTTTCCAAAACAGACATTCAGCAAGTGATTTTAAAACAGAATTGAAATACTCCAGTGCTGCACACATGGTTTATGTTCAACAAATACTGGTTGATACCCTGTAAGAACTAATGAACAAAACTACATTTGTTGAATGATCAGTGAATGCTCAGTCCTAGTGAGTGAGAAACTATAATGAGATACAAGGAAGTAAAAGATATGCTCATTGTTATCCACATAGAAAAATGTCACTTATCAGGTTACACGAAAATATACACCAGGAAATTTAAGTGGTTACCTGTGCATTTCTTTATATGACTGTTTCTTTTTCCATGTGATCCTAACTTGCATCCAAAATTCTCTTCCCAAAATTCCGCAAACCACACATTTCTTCGATTATTGGCAAGAGTCCGGCTTCTAAAATATCGATCAAATCCTATTGAAAAAAATAAAGGTATGATTTTAATATTCTTTCAAAATCAAAACCAAATACTATCAGAACATTTGAATGGATGTTTGGATCTTTGTATAAAAATAAATATATAAATTAATAACAAATTAGGGAGATACAGAGACACAGTAATAAGGCTTCTCTTATGGCAAAAGCCAAGGAAGGTGAGTGGACAATAATATTTCCCCCAGTCCTCAACCAGACCGTTCAGGCACTTAGCTCTAGGAATAGTAGAACAGGAAAGCCTAGTCAGTGTCGTCCTTAAAACCTCTCCTGTACTTGACATCTCCCAGGGGCAGAAACAGTGACCTCATGCTGAATTCTGAATATACAGGACACAATTCAGACTTTTTTAATTCTTTTCTCTCTCTCCTGGAATGGATCAATGTTCCAGACTTAATTATGTTTCCATCAACCTCAAAATTTATCTCTCCTATATGTTCCATTTTTGGCTAATTCAATAAAGCAATCAATGCTAATGCAATTGGACAGAGTCATGGGTAATAAGGTTAAAGTGTCAGTTTGCTCAGGTAACCGCCCCATTGAAGAGAGACCACCTGGTAATAATGCCTTACTCCAAAGGATAATGTTAAGGGCAGAAATTATAGTCACTGTCAAGACTATTAGAAAAGATAATTTTGAAGGCAGAGGCCTTCCAGAAATGCTCCAAATCTTTTCTGAGGCATTTATTTATCTATAAGGTCAGCCCAGCATTATGTATTCACTTTCAACAACAACAACAAAAATCATTTCCCCCTTAACAATGCTATAACCACCATATGTGCCTATGGACATAGGCAAATTCAAAATGCAATTACAAAAATTGTGGACATTACTAAGACTAACTATGGTTCTCTTTTTTACAATAAAAATTGAATAGACTCGGTGCCCATAACTCAGTGGTTAGGACGCTGGCCACATGCACTGGGGCTGGTGAGTTCAAACTCTGCCCGGGCTTGCTAAACAATGACAACTACAACAAAAAAATACCAGGAATTGTGGTGGGCATCTGTAGTCCCACCTACTGGGGAGGCTGAAGCAAGAGAATTGCTTAAGCCGAAGAGTTTGAGGTTGCTGTGAGCTGTGATGCCACAGTACTCTACCGAGGGTGACACAGTGAGAGTCTGTCTCACAAAAAATAAATAAATAAATAAATAAAAATTGAATGAGTACTTTTTCTTCTATACACACACACATATATAGACAGACAGATATACATGCATACATGTATAAAATATGCTTGAATACATACTGATTGTGATGATGCTAAAATTATAGCTAAAAATTCTATCCAGAGCCATCATTGATGGGTGCATTTCATCATATTCCAACACTCCAGTTTACCTCTGAGTTTTGATTCAACTGGAATGAGAGGATACTCTATAGTGTATCCTTACCATCAATTGATGCTCTTTTGGGCAAAATTGTCACGGCCCCTTCTGCAATCTCCTCCTGCTGATAGACAGGTGCTATTTTGGATCCCCAGCTATCTGAACCAATCCAGAGAAAATGTCCACTTTGGTTTAATTTTTTTGCTGCTTCCAATATCCTCCTATAGGAATAAAAAGAAATAAAGCATTTCATATTTATCAAGAAATGCCACAATTATGAATGTTACAAGACTGGCTTTATAAAGTGATTATAATATATACACTCAGCAGATCACTGTTGAACAATCAGACAATCATTCCAGCTGCCTGAGACTTAGCATCTCCTAAAGGAAATATACCAGAGCCTAACTCCAGCACATCTTAATTATCCTTATCCTTAACCTCACTCACATCATTCTGTCCATCACCCTTATTTGCCTCATCTAATTCAATCCCCAGGTTTTCCTCTATAGACATTTCATACTTAGAAGCTAGAAGGCTTGTTGTGGCTGTGTAGCAGAAGGCAGTCTGTAATTACAAGGAGAGTATGCAATTCCTGTGAAATTTCACAAGACTTTACATTGAACATGAAATATGTTTTTAAGAGGATGTGGGCCACCACAAATCTGATCCCACATACAGAAAAATGTAATCAGCACCTGATGTCATCCTCGTTGGCAAACATAATCACTGCTCGAGCATTAGGTGTTTCTAGCAGGCGTTTGATAATTTTTTCAAATTCTCCGGGTCTTGGTTCACGTGGAATTTTCTGTGATTGAGCAATGCAAACACCACCTATTTTTTTTAAACAAAAAAAGTGATTCAGAAATAGCATTTATTTAATTAACAAGCTTAATGAGTTAAGTACTATATAAAAGCACATGATTCAGTCCAGGATTTTGTCTCTCCATATATGTCATTGTCACCTCTTAAAAGCAATCAGGCTGTTTACAATATAATATGTTCATCAAGTAATTAACATCAATTACTTAATCGTACATGGATTTGGGTTTTTTTCAATTTTAAATATTACTTTTCTGGATATAAGGAAGAAAATCAAAGTGTGTAAAGAGAAGAATAAAGAAGGGCTATTCTGATTTATGTAACACAAGCCAAAGGACAAGTGACAGAATTAATAAAAAGTAGGAGAATTTCTTATAATTAAAATCCCTGTTAAACAGCAAGGTCCTTTTTCTACTTTTATGTATTAGTAGACCTCCTTTAAAGTTAATTTCATTGCAGGAACATTTTCAGACATCAACATAATGTCATAATGATATGTTATGAGACCAGTGGTCTTTAAGACTATTTGAGACACAGGCAGTCTGGAAGATATAAACCCTCAGTTGACATATGTCTCTACCATGAAAATGGCAGAACTCTCATTTTACTATCACATCAACAGAAAAGAAAGAACTCTTCTTTCACCCCCCCCATTCATAAGATTCTGCCTCTGGACTGAGTTAGGAGAAGAAGAAAGAGGCTTCCCCAATTGCAGTGAAAGAGACAAATAACATATCCTGATACCAGTAGACAAAGGACTATTAGCAATAAGTTTCAAACGCATTACGGTTTAAATAGGTTTTTTTTTTCTCTCTTTTGATCCACTGAGAATTAAATCATCATTTATAGCACAGCTTCAGTAGGCAAAGACATTTTTACTTCCAAACAATCGGCAATGCACTTAGTCATTCAACCATTATTGGATGCCATTATGTACTACACACTGGACTCAACATGGGGGAATGCTCAGTCTAATCCAGGGGTTACCACCCTAGTCTGGGAGACAGGTACTCATAAATTATCATGGAATATTTAATACAATTTTGGAATTAACAATGTACACAATATAACGAGAGCACAGAGGACTGAATAGCCACAGTGCTTGAGAGAGCTGGATTTTACAGACAGATAGCCATATGGAGACAAAAGTGGGACATCCCTGGTAGAGTACATGGCATCAGAATATCTAGTTTTAATCATGGCCTATGGTAAAGAGTGGCTGAGGTTGAGGTTGGAAAGAATGACTAGGTCCAACTTGAGCATGACTATTAGACACGCCAAATCCTATAGGCTGAAAGTCCATATTTTGGAATATAATCCTAGTGCTAAGGTGTGAAGAGATGGGGCCCTCTGGGAGTTGATTAAGTCACAATAGTGGATTCTTAATGAGTGGGATTAGTGTCCTTATGAAACAGACCCCAAAGAGAGAGTCCTTTTAACATCCATCATAGGAGGACCAGGCAAAAAGGCACGATGAACAGGAAGTGGGACCTCACCAGCAGCCAACCATGCCAGCATCGTGAGCTCAGACTTCCAGCCTCCAAAACTGTAAGAAATAAATTTCTGTTGTCCATAAGCCACCCTGTCCATGATAACTTGTCATAACAGCCCAAATGGACTGAGACATCGAAAAATTTGAACTTTTTCCTGAAAATAATGGGAACTCATTACAAGATCATAAGCAGGAGAATTACATGATGAGCTTTACGCTTTTGAAGGAAACTCAGATAGCCGTAATAAAAGAAACATCTTGGAGCCAGACAGTGGGTTTCACATGTGTTATGGCCAGGCAAGATGTGTACAACAATTACATATGACAAACCAGTGCTGAAGTACTGAAGGCTTATTTTTCTTAGAATTTAGAGAACATTCAAAATTATCCCCATAATAGCAATATTGTTACTAGCCTTACCATATGCTGTTCAGGGGTGGGACTTGCCCATAATACACACATTGAGTCTTGGTGCTGCATGCAGTTAGCCAGCTTGCTGATAGACCACTACCATGTATGACTCTGATGATCAATCATTCCTTCAGTCAATAGTTACTGAGTCCCCAGAATCTTCCAGATACTGTGCAGGAGCAAATGAAAGAAACGCTGCCTTCTCAGAGTACAGAAATGTTGCAGGAAAACCCAGCTTAACATAAAATAAGTAAATGAAGAGGAGGAGGAGGAGGAGAAAAAGAAGATGGAGAATATAATTATGACCAGAATTTAATTTAAAGAGTATTCAGAGAAAGCTACCCTGCAGTGGTGTGATTCAGTTGAGGTCAAAAGGATGACAGCATGGGAGAGAAGAGCAGGGTAAAGGTCAGGGAAGAGCTGGTGGCGTCATTGAATGAGGGCAAGGAAAATGAGTGACAATAAGGAGACAGAGGCAGGGGCCAGATTGTGCATAGCTCTGCAGGATCTGTGGAAGGTGATGAATCATTAAAGTGCTGAAATTTCTCACTAAATGTTTCTGTTTCTGATTATGAGTCATGGATAAACATTGCATTTGATGGAAAATGGATGAGAACTGTCGATGTAGAGAGCAAGCTAAAGAGGGGAGAACGACCTGCAATGAGCCCAGCTATGAGGTTACCAGAACAGGCCATTGGGAAAGCTGACTAAAGCGGTGGTGCTAGGAGGAGCTGATGGCATTAACGTAGAATTCTTGAGCTGTTGGAATCAATGGGGCATTGTGTCAATCTGATATAAGCTGCAAAGCAATGGGAAACCATTGAGTATGACTCCAAGGATTTGGTCTTTGTGACCAGTTCTATGAAGAGACCATTAAATAAATTGAAAATCCAGGAGGATGAGGGAAATAAAAGAATCATTTTGATTCAAGACAGGTTGTCTTCAAAGTACTTATGGAACATCAAACTGAAACAGCAAATCGGGAACTAAGAGGGAGAAAGGAAATGTAATGAAACTGGAGCTATCTTTTTTTTTTTTTTTTTTTTTGAGAAAGAGACTCACTCTTTTCTCTGGCTAGAGGGCCATACAAACCCCCAGCCTAGCCCACATCAACCTCAAACTCCCGGTTCAAGCAATCCTCCTGCCTCAGCCTCCCGAGTAGCTGGGATTTCAGGTGTCTGCCACAACTCCTGGCTAATGCAGTGATCACATTTTTAGAACAAGGTGTAGAGGTTAAGTTGAAGACTGATCTCATAATTTTTTAAAAAATCAAATAAATAAATTGGTGAGTTGAAATGTTATGTAACTGTAGGAATGCAAAACTAAGTAACACTCTCTAGGGAATAAGAGCTGTTTCAAAATATGACTGCCCTTTTAATTATATTGCTGAGATTACTTAAGCATCCCATTAAAGACATATTATATCCTGAATACCATTCTGAGACTACTACTGACTCCATGAGCAGAGAAAATAAGGTTTGGAAGAATTTTATTAGGGCTATTTCAGATGAGGCAAACAGGCAATCCAAACATACAGTTTAGTCTGAATTCATCAATTGATTTATTCGCTAAGGACCTATTGAACATTTATCTTTATAAAAAGCTGAGTAAATTTAGGTTGGATTTTAACACAGTTTAAATCCATTTCACTATTTTCTGTCCCTTTACTTCACCTCATATTTGTCAGTTTTTTCCATCTGCATTTTCTTGGGAAAAGCCGCTTTACAATTAATCTATTTCAGCTGAACAAATACTCGACAGAGAAACTGCTTCAGATGGCATTTTGCTGTTTGATGCCATATGGATATTTAATTATTAAATTGTGGACTGATTACTTCTGAAGTGATTGAAATTAGAAAATTAAGATTTCTACTTAGGAAACTGTAGTTCATTCGTAATTTCTGTTTTCACAGCAGTCAAAAAGCTGGACTGTTAATATGTTCATAAGCACTCAAGGGTCTACTGTTTTAGGAGGTACAGACATTCAAAGCCTGCCTGGCCTCAGCAGCGTTATGATATAATTGAATAATAAGATGTACACATAAGAAACAGCGGACAAGAGTGTATAAGTAGGTAACAATGAAAGATAACAACATAAGATATCTCAAAATGCAGAAATAAATAACAAATGAGTCATCCCCAAAAGAGCCTTATGAGTTCAACAAAAGAAATGGTCATTATACACTGTTAGAATTGGGTTTAAAAAGTCCAGTAAAATTCAGGCAAACATTCAAGCCTAATCAAAGATATGTTCTCCATACAATACTCAACATCTGTTGCTTTGCTTTTTTTTTTTTTTAGAAATTTTCGCTCTTGATTTAAACCACTGATATGGGTTAGAGAAAGGAAAGTTGACTTTTATTGAAGAATTTCTTCATTGCCTCTAGTTTTCTGTATCTTAAAAGGTTACTAATTGTGTTCAATTAAAGGAAAACAAACTTTCTTATTCTGCAGGCATATTTCTGTTCTGCAATTTTTAATACTTAGTATTTAGGAAAAATGTGTGAAGAAATTTGTAATCAATCATTTTAGAATTTCCTATCTAGTGTCCTTGTAGGGTGTGTAATTTTTCTTCTTTTGATTATTTAATGATAATTTAAAAATCATTTGATGAACTGGACTTTATGTGCATGCTAGAACACAAGTGATTGCTCTTTCCCAGTTTCCTTTGCTCAATCATATAGTAACTATTCCTAATGCCAACATGCTAAGGTTAAGGTTAGTATCATCACCATCTTTCTGATGAGGAAACTAAGGAACAGAGGTATTAACAGCTTTCAAGAAAGTGCTGAACCCAGCTTCAAAGTCAAATCCATCTGACTCTTAAATCAAGACTTTTTTCAGTATCTTTCCCATACACAATTGACTATACCTGTAACTTTATGGTTTAATGACTGCAAATGATTGATGAATAAGATAAAACAAATTTAAAGATGTGTTTTAAAATCTCAGCAGGTTGTTTTTGTGCTACATCTATTGACAGCCATGTAAATACAATTCTACTGAGTACTAAGAACATAATTAAGGTATTAACTGACTTAAATCTTTTCAGCATGTAGCCAGTCTACCCTCAAAAATCCACTTTTTTGTGTAACTGCGTGTCCTCAGGAAGGCATTTTTAAGTTCCTTTGTCTTCCACTTCACTTTTGCACTAAGCAACAATAATTATAATTTGTTTATTGATACATTTTTCCCCTCTCTCCTGCAACTAGAACTTCATGACTGCTGAACTTTGTCCTTCATTTCTTTGTTTGTTTGTCAGGCCCAGGTGAAACTCAAACTCACTGCTGATAGTGTGCAGGCCTGGCGTGATAACCACTGAGCAATAGTGGCCAGATTTGAACACTGTCCAAATATATATTTAAAAATAAACGTCACTAAAGAAAGAAGATTTACATATATGTATATATGTAATTACGTATACATATAATGTATAATGTATATATAATGTCTATTATATACATTTATATATACATTTTATATATATAATGTAAATCTTCACATTATATATAAACACACACACATACACCATGATAATTCATGGTATACATGATAAGTTGTCAGTGAAATGGGGTCTGCCTCCCAAAATAGTTCTTATCTGGGTGACATGAATTAAAATACCACTTAGGCCTTAGTTTATCCATCGATGGAGTGTCATTATAATCTGCTTTTATTGATACAAGAGCAAACTTGTATACAGTGCCATTTCAGAACTTTTATTTCTTTGGGGAGCTCAGACTGATGGCTGAGTGGTCTAACATCTCAGACATAAGAGATGGCAGGCTTGATGGCCTTGTCTTACTAGTGCAGAAAGATGGTACAGTAGAGAAGAAAATAAACCTGGTGTCAAAGACCTGATCTTGTGTGATTTTAAATAAATCTTTTAAATCTCTATCTCCCTACCTCTTAACGAGGTTATAACAACTATCTCCCAGAATGTTGTGAGACTCCAATTTAAAGGGGTAAATGTGACAGACGGCACAACTACACAAACATGACACCACATTACCATGGTTAACAATAACAATCATAGCACAGACAGGTGGCATCACCAACAGTGAAAGCAGAGAGCGCTGATATTCTGACCTACAGCATGGGGTTTTCAGCAGACCATCTTCTTGATCCCTCCACCATTCTCTGTGTACTATTATCACATATCCTAAATTCTGAGTTGGGATATCTGCTCACTTGCCAATGCCCATAAATAAAATAATTCGATTTCATATTTCATGAATCACAATGTGGTCAGGGCAATTTTAAGGTGAGAGGACGACAGAAGTTACTTTCATGTTCCTCCTCTCCAATTTCTACCTAAGAATCCAAGTGTCCTTTCAAATGGAGTCCATGTGTATTTTGAAGATCTGTGTTGAAATTAGAACTCAGCTCTTTAGTAGAATAGTAAAAACTATTAAAGTATTCACAGTGACAATTATTAATCAAAACTGTTATGAAAACAACCAAAAGTTTGGTTTCACTTAAAGTTTTCTCTACTTCACTATAAGGCTGAGATCTAAAGTGGTGAAATAATACTGTTGCAAGTTGGGCTTCCCAGGAAAGAACCTCAGAAGGTGTTTGAAGAACATGAAATTTGCCCTTGGCATCTACCCTATGCAGGGCTCAGGAGAAAGAAGGACTCAGCAGAGAAGAAGTTCAGCTGGCTGTGCTCCAGTAATAGGCTCAAACACTGAAGAGAGTTCTAAGGCTACAATGTCCTAGGTGGACATTGTTTTGAATCATGCCATGAAGGACAGGCCATTATATCTTCACATTAATCAGTGTGATGGTTAATTAGATGTGTCAACTTGGCTAGACCATGGGCTGCCCAGATAGCTGGTGAAATACCTCTGAGTGTGTCTGTGAGTATATTTCTGGAATAAATTAGCAATTGAATTGCAGAATAATAAAGCAGATTGCCCCCCAGTTTGGGCTGGTATCATCCAATCTGTTGAGGCCTGAACAGAATAAAAGTGTAGAATAAGGTTGAATTAATTCAGCCTGATTGCTTCAACTTGGACTTTGACCTTCTGCCTTTGGTGTTTCTCATTCTCAGGCCGTCAAACTACTCAACCAGCCTTACTGGGTCTCTAGTCTACAGATGGCAGATTGTGGGACTTCTCAGACTCAATGATTACGTGAGCCAATGCCTTATGATAAATCTTTTCACCCTGACCAATACAATTAGTTATTGGAAATGGGTCATTCTGGGAAGGAGAGAAGGTGATCTGGGACAAGGTAGCTCTTTGTAGCCAGGGAAATTCCTCAAGAGTCTGAGAGCTAAAGGCTATCTGCCTATAGCAGTCCCAAAATAGAAACCACAGGTCCTCCCCCGATAGGGTCTTGAAATTTAATCACCATATCTGTAACATAAAAATTATAGGGAAACAAAGACACTTTTTTTTTCCTGAAATAATGGTACAAGTCAAGTGACTAATAGAATTTTATTGTTTAATGTTTAAACTCCTCTTCAAAGATGTCTTCCTGCACAAAGACAGACAATCTATACAAATGGTAGAAAACTGGCCTTGTGACCAAGACAGATAGGAGAACTAGGATCATAAAACTTTATGGAAATTCAATAAACAAGTTTTATTAAAACAAACTAAAAGGAAAAAGAATTGTGTTCGTAGTTGTTGCTTATATTTAAAACAAAAATCTCTAGCAATAATCTAGAAGAAGAAATATAAAACAAGAAATAATGCCACAGCATCACCTTCCAACTGTGATGGAAATCGAGGATTAACTGATTAGGATAAAGTTACTTACAAAGCTGTGTATAAAATAATAATGTGATTTTTATAAAAACAACATGACTGCCGTGTTATTAGTGCCTCAAGCTGGTTCCTAATTTCTGTCAAATTAAGTTCTACATAAATCAGATCAAGTCTCTGGTCATATAACTTAGATCTGTATAACATACTCCAGTTTGCGTGCACAAACAATTAAACAAACAAAAGTACCATTTTACCAATTGTTAAAGACAATAAACTATTGGTTTAAAAAGAGTGGTGAAAATTATATATTGTCCACCAAAAAAATCTGCCTAGAATTAACTATTTTTTATTTAATAAAAATATGATATATTCAACCATTATTTATTCCATATCAATGTGCTTTGTGCATAATAGCAATGAGCAAAACAAAACTGTTTTTCTTTTTGATGACAATAAGAACACATGTATTCACCACTTAAATATCCCTACCGTTGTTTTTTCATCTTTCTCAAGACATAAGTAGAATAACAATTTGACTTAATGCAATTGGTCCTTTGGTGGTAGTGTAGTAAAATTTGTTCTAGGGATCAAATAAGTGTAATCACACTTCCTATAACAATATTTTCACCTCCCCATTTCGTGTACAACTGGGACTTAACAGCAAAGTGCACAACACGATGAGATTGTGTAAGTTTATGAACATAAAGTGCACTTTGTGAAAGAGAATATTTATCTGACACATCACTGTAAAGAAAAAGTGCTATCTTTAGCAACATGGATTAAAAGAATAAAGTCACACTTAAATTCACATTCATTTTCTCTCTCACTCACGTTCTCAAACACTTTATACTTTTTCCTCTATGAAATGCCATGTGGACTCTTAAAGGGACGCTGAAAAGCAATGCAATGAGGGAACAAAATCCCTGGTACAGAAGAGGCATGTGCCTGATGCCGCTACCCGACCCCCCTGAGGGCAGCAATAAGGATAGTCCACAAAGATGCATCCCCTGACTGTCTCCACACATCCTCTCAGAGAGATGCGGATGCTCCAGAGGCAGATTCGGCCTGGAGAAACTCACAGGCTCAGTGCCCATCGTGGGCTCTCTAACTCAGCCACAACTCTTCACAGAGTCAAAGGTGTTTTCAAAGGAGTAGAGTGGGAAGTGATTATGAATCTCATCTCTAGAGTCAAACTTCCTGGCTCCAAATCCTGGTACTTCTCTTATTAACTACGTGGCACTGGATAAGTTATGTCCTTTTTTGTACCTCTTTCTCTGATGTGAAGATTGGGAGGATGTTGCCTAAAGGGGTCATTATGAAAAGATTAAATAGACATTCAACAGTTATTTATTTTCCCCCCAAAACAAATTGTTTTGCAATTGCTGAATTGCCAATGGTTTCAAGTCAAAATTGACAAACTCTATGCAGAATTAATAACTATCTTATCATTGAGTGATATTAACCTACAACATCATTTTTAGAAAGATGACATTTTGCTCCCTCAAAATATACAGAATAATAACTCCTTCTAGAGATTCCAGTCAAGGAGGGCAAAAATCTGCTGAAGGAGCCTCTCTAGTTGAAGAGAAACGCAAGCCCACCAAGGTTAGAAGTCAATTTCTGAAGTGTTGGCTCTTCCCACTCCTGTAAACTAGAAATGTCTAAGGAGACACAGGTACAGTAGGTGGGAAAGATGCAAGGAAAGATAGAAATAAATGTAAAAGAAGAAAACCATGAAATACAGAGAGTGAGAAGAGAAAGGATGAAGAAGGAGAAGAAGCAGGAAGAGGAGGAGGAGAAAGAAAAGAAGAAGAAGAAAAGAGAACGACCCCATCAAGAAGTATCTCTGGACCTTAACCAAAAAAAAAGATAGATAGATAGATAAATAGATAGATAGATATAAGATAGATAGATAGATAGATAGATAGATAGATAGATAGATAGATAGATAGATAGATAGATAGATATAAGATAGATAGATTTTCCACAGGAGCAAATCAGCAAATGTGGGGTTAGGAACAGGAGAAGGGGTACTAGACTAGGTTTAAATAAATTTCATTAATGTGTTGCATGTCCTTGTCTTCATCTGGGTTATTTTTGGAGAGTTATTTGGGATTTTTGCTTTGTTTTGTGTTTATTTCTTTTTGTCATTTCAAAGTAGGTTCCCAGATGTAGCCAACAAGATGACAGCAAGGTTTCAGAAGACAGAACTAATTCCCTTTCAATCCTCAAATTCCCAATATGAACAGACTCCCACCCCAGGAAAAAGTCCATATTTTCCAGCCTTTGCCTGGAAAAAATTATGTCAAAGACAACACTGAGATCAAAGTGAGTACTACTTAAATTTCTTACTCATTCTTGATAAAAAAAAAAAAAAACCAGCATTGGGGTTTTAATTGAGCCCATTACATAATTCAGTTACAGGTAGGAATTCAGATTAGTAATTCAGTTACAGATTAGGAATTCATTACAGAATTGTACCAATTAAATGAGTGAGGAAAGAGAGGGGACATTTGTAGTATCAATCCTTCTTCAATTATGAAACAGGTATTTGCTCAGTACCTTCTACCTGTCAGATGTTTTTATATACAGAGGAGATAGCTAAGAACGATATGCAGAAGGCCCCTGACCTCATGAAGCTCACACCCCAGTGTATCTCTATGGTCTAGTGAAGCCTAATTCCTGTGGACCTTTCATGGATGTGTGGTGAATAAGTGAATAAAGGAGAAGTCCCTATGTCAGGATATATTAGAATAATCTATCAAACAAACAAGCATGTCCATGTTTTTAAATCACCACTACTCAGAAAAAAAGCAAAGCATCTTTGCCTCTATGTTATATGTGTGTATAATATAGTCTCAGAAGTCTCTCAGAAGCAGATATAACAACTTGCAAACCACGAGCACCAAGTAATACATTATTCTACTTACCAGCATTACTTGAATTCTACTATGTAATGGCTTCCAGTCAGTGATCTTTGCTCACAAAGTATCTTCAGCAAATGCTCAAAGGGGATTGACATACTCAATTGAAGAAATAAGATACTGATAGCAGAAATTTCATTACTACTTAAGCTAAATAACCCTTTAGAAAAAGGGTTGCACCATGAGTAATACATAGCAGTGATCAAACTAAGAAATGGACTTCAGAGAACAAAAATAGGAATAAAACCCATTTAAAAACTTGATCTTTCAAGCAAATGCAAGTAATGTGTAGTCTTTCTCCAGATAATGCAAGATCATTCTCCACAGCAAGATTTGATCAATGTGTTTAGGATATAAAAAGGTTAGAAATGCAGTTATATATTTAAATTTGGGGATTAAAATAGTACTAAAAGGGGACGAGAGTGAATAGACATCTTTTAGATAGCAAGCCATCAAACATTTAATTCTTTAAAGGATTCTTGTTAAGATAAATGTTGAACTAGGTTTTATTCAAAACAAAAGGTGCTTAGTAGCTTGAGATGTAAGATGCTCCCCCTACAAAAAATTAACTTTTCCTTAATGAAGAATGGATTTTTAGAACAAAATAAAATAACATGTTTGAACATAAAACACTAGTTCGCCATGTTTTAATATTTAATTTCAGCCTTCAAATATCCAGGCGCTACTAGGCAGTAGAGCAGACATTATAAACTTCTTTTTACATTGGAGAAATGGTTGCCAAGGTCACATGGCTACTAAAGAGTCAAATGCAAATCTTGTGAACCTAACCCTAATGGCCAAGAACAAGCAGCATGCTTTTTAAATATCTCCCAATAATTATCTCCTTGGTGATTAAATCTCCTTACATATGTAATTAAATATAATGTCAACAGGTAAGGTAGAATAACCAAATGTGAACTCTTAAGGTTTACATTCAAAGGTTTAGAAAAATGTTTTGGGGGGCTTCCATGGCCTCTCAGACAAGCAGAGTCAGACAAGAAACCTGTGGCTTGATAAAGATAAGCAGAGCAGAAATTATTTGGTGAGCGACAGCCAGAACTGGAAACCAGGACTGGCTGATTTCAAAGATGAAATTCTGCCTCCTCGGCAGTGCTGGATCCACCACCCGAGCAATTATTCTCCTGGGTGCTTATTGTGCATCTCTGTAGCTGGAGCCTGTGGACTCCACAGGACTTGGAGGAGTTGCTGCCTTATGTGCCTACCACAACTTCCAACTCTCATCTACCCGTCGCCTTCCCATGGACCGTAATCTATGCTAAAGTGCTTACTGATTGACGCTGGAGGAAGCGCTCCTAAAATCAGAGCCAAGGATCCTGTGGGCCAGCCCTTTGGAGGGCTAATAGAGCCTCAGGACTCATTTAAATAAAGAAACCAGAGAATAGAAAAAAAAAGAAAGTTTTTGGTCTGGTTCAGGTTAAAAGGAAATTATACTGACTAACATCCTCCAAACAGCATCCTACAGGCTTCTTTCCCACATTAGCCCAGACATGCCTGCCATGGCTTACAGAGCATTAACTGAGCTCTAACTGCATGCTGAGCTCTCTGTTGAAATCTGCAGTTATAAAAATGAATAAGAAGGCACAATCCCTGCTCTTCAGGAGATAACAGTGAATAACATAATGTATAAGCAAATATCACAATCTGATGTACAAAATGCTGTAATACAGGATACCTACGGATATTGGACAAGGAAAATAGAATCAGGTGACTATAAGATTCACTGGCTCTTGACAGTGACCTTGGAAATACATGGTCAGAGAAGCATAAAAAATAAGTGTATGATACATTAATATGTACCAGTCAACAAGTCAGAAAACATTCTAGAAGTGAGCTTATGATTTATTTGGCCAGCAAAACCCAGCAAAATCTATTTCTAATAAACACTACCAGTCAATAGACATGTATGAGATTTCTGATGAAAATGTGATTGTCAATTAAAATGCTAAATAAGATGTAATAAACACCCCCCCAATGAAAAACAGATATCTCACATTGGTATTGAAGAAACACAAAGAAAAAATAAAATAGAATGGGTTAGAATGCCCATTTGAGGAAGAAATAGCAAAGTATCAATTTTAAGAACTATGGATTACAACTAGGCCCAATAAATTTTAATCACAACCTAAATCAAAGAACTACCTACATGGCTTTGTTCATTTTTGCATTACAGCACATCAGAACTCAGAATAGTGTTTTAAAAAATTACTCCTGCTATTGAAAATTTTGAAAATGAGTAAGCCAGATCAATATTGCATCATTTAGGGATATACTATCTAACATTCTTTTATTGAAACCAAAAAAATTTTGTGTCCTCAGTGTTACAGGGAATACAGCAGGCTTGTTATAACATTTTGCACTAAATTATATCGTTTATCTAAGGGGGTTCTTAGAAAAGAACATTAAGTTTTCAACAATTCCAACATCAGCCAAGCATAAAAATGAAAACCTATCAGAACCTCAAATGACAAAAGGGTAACAATTTGTTACCTTATAAGTTTCTGTGATATCCTTTCTACGGTTTCCATTCATGCAGCGACTCACAGATAAGACTCATTCTCCTTACGAATGTGTTATATCTTAACCACATATAGCATGTTAATATCTATAAGTCAAGGCAGTTCAGCTTGCGGGGGGGAGAAAAGGATCCTGAAATATAAATGGCATAACTGAAGCACCAGTTCTATCATTGTAACAAGTTCACTCATGACATGGTACCATTTTCTAATCCCTATATTGGATCATGCCCATGTTCCTTTTGCATAACCCTAGGCAAGACACATAACTTCTCTGGCTATCAGTTATTTGTAAGAAAAAAAAAAAAAAGGTGCTTGACAAAATGATCTTAAGATTCCTTTCAATTTCAACATTTTGTGTTTCTGTGAATATATCACATACGCTGCCTCCCATGAGTACTGTGAATTATGTAAGTTCTAATATAGGAATAGAACATCATGTAAAATACAATAAATGACTTTTTTAAAAGCCTACAAGAGAAGAACTAGAAGATACATAAGAAAACTTAGACCTAATTCAAAATTATAAATCCTGGCTTCACAAGTCAGAATATGACTAGGTAACTTAAAAACGAATTATATAAGAGTATTACAGTTTTGATCAGGTGCTATGGCTCTGGTGATCATTTAATGAAAGCACTATAGTCACTTGTTTGCTCAATAAAAAAGAAATGGGGGTGGTGGGTGGGCTGAAGATGAAGATATCTATCTCCCTGCTGGCTTGCACCTGACTTCTATCTCATTATTCAATAACAGCCCCCCCCTACTTTCTCATCTCCCAAAGTCCCTCTCATAGTTCTTTATCCTACTCCACTGTTCTTCTCTTCCCTTCCTTTACTCTCTTCTTACTCTATCCTTTTCCTTTTCAAAAACCTGAAAATGGTTATGGGTCATCTGACACAACATCCTTATAATTACTTCTATCCTATTACCCAGAGACTCATTAATAGGACAGCAGCAGTAATAAAAGATGGCTGCACCGTCTGGCTTCAGGTTAAGCATAGAAAATCAAACGCATTCATTTATCTCTACTTTATGAATTGATTGTATTGCCCTAAAATTCAAGTGTTGAAGCCCCAACCCTAAGGTGACAATATTAGGAGATAGGGTCTTCAGGAGATTATAAGGCTTAGAAGAAGTTATGGGGGAGGGGTGGGGACTACCCACAGATGGGATTAGTGTCCTTATTAGAGGAGGAGAGACTAGATCTCTTCCTCTCTCTAGAGCATGTGAGGACACAGTAAAGCCACCATCTGCAAGCCAGGAAGATGGATGGCCCTCAAGAAGAACCCACCCACCTGGCACCCTGATCTCAGATTTTTCAGCCTTCATAACCATGAGAAACGGCTCTTGTTTAAGCTGCCTAGTTTGTGGTATTTTGTTTTAGCAGTCTGAGTTAACTAAAACACTCTACTTTCTCCAAACATACAACTAAATTGTCAAGCATAATGAAGGCAGAAAAAAATAGGAGAAAACATCAAAAACATTTTGAAAGCTGAGAAACAGATGATGAATCAGCTGTAATTGACTTATCAGAGTAGAAAAATGCAAATGAGAGCCCATGGGGAGTGTGGGTGGGTCTGATGCCAACAGAAACAAAGCAGTCCCTCCACTTACAGCAAGGAGGTCTCTGGAAGTGGGAAGGCCAGAGACTACAGGAGGTGGGGCTGAAAACAGAATTGGTTGATTTTTTTAAATTTCAATATATTAAGAGGGTACAAATATTTGGGATTACATGGATCATTTTTGTAATGCTTAAGTCCTGCTCAGAGGTGTGCCTGTCACCCAAATAGTGTTTATAATATCCATTAAGTTGGTTTATTCTCTCCTTCTTCTCTCCCTGCCCCCAAGTTGTTTTCCATTGAGTTACTTCCCTCTGTGCACGCGTGCGCTCATCAGTCAGTTCCAATTTAATAGTGAGTACGTATAGGGTTTGTTTTTGCATTCTTGCAATACTTCCCTTAGGAGAATCGTCTCCAGTTCCATCCAGATTGCTACTAAAGGTATTAATTCATCTTTTTATGGCTAAGTAGCACTTCATAATGTACATATAGCACATTTTATTAATCCACTCATGAATCGATGGGCCCTTGGGTTGATTCCACATCTTTGTGATTGTGAATCGTGCTGCAATTAACATTCAAATGTAGAACTATTTTTCATAAAATGACTTCTTTTCCTGTTGAAAATCTTTATACACCCCTTCCTTTGACTCTAGTCCCTCTATACGGAAGATTTAACTGTCGGCAGAGAATTGACTTGAGGACATCTGACACAGCTGATGGCATAGCAAGCTTCTACAAAGTGAAAGTCTCTATACTGAGCCAGGAGTCACAGGTCCACTTTCCCTGCTTAGCACCCAGAGTGCAGGCAACCTAACTCATAAGCCTCCTCCAACCCCTCGGAGGAGTTAGAGGAGTCTTCTCTAGAGAAACTAGCCTAGGAGTAATGACATACTGATATTCACTTATAGGTATCACCCAACTAAATGGATAACTCTGCCTGCTCATTGCCCAATGAACCCTGCCCACACTTCCAAGGTTTCGAATATAAATAAATACCTCTCTCTTAATGTCACAGCAGACTTTTGAGAAAAGTCTCTATTGTGAAAATCAGGAACCAAAATAATCAGAAGAGATGAGCTCAGAGGACACAGAAACAAGAGTTGAGCAGAAGATGACTTCAAGAATATTAATATACTCAGAGAGAAGACAATGTAACCACACAACAAGAATAGGAAGCACATTGTACCCCAAGATTGAATTAATGTACACAGCTATGATTTAATTTAAAAAAATAGGAAGCAAAAAGAAGGAACTTTCAGAGAATAAAGAGCTCCTAGAAATTAAAATAGGATAAGAGAGATAGGAATATCTCAATAGATAAAAGAGAACGTTGAGGTAATATTTCAGAAAGTAAAAAAATGAAAATGATCATGAAATTAAAAGACTCGTTCAGAAGGCTCAACAATCACATCATTACGTCCCATAAGGACATAAAAAAGAAACTTTTACCAAATAAAAACAAATATACATATTTCTTAGAACTAAAAAACATATTTTTTTGTATTGAAAATAACTTATCAATCCCAGCAAAAAGAAATGAAAAAGAATGAACATTAGCACAAAATTTTAAAATGCTTCTGAGTGAAAAAAGATTATAGAAAAAGGATTAGGACTCAGAAAGTCTTCAGGATTCTGCACAGCAATATTGCTAGTCAAAATAAAATGAGCCAACATCTTCAAAATTATGAGGAAAGATGAGTTTTATTCTAGATGAACACAAAGTCAGCCAAACTATAAATCAAGTGTGTGGGTAGAATAAAGTCTATTTCAAACATGTAGACATCTCAATTTTTTTTTTTTACCTCCCATGCACTCTACGTAGGATGCTTCTGAAGGATGTGTGTCATCCAACCAAGGAAGGAAACAAGAAAGAGGAAGACCCAGAATCCAGGCAACAGGTATTTCAACGTAGGACAAGTGAAGGGAACTTCTCAAAGTGGTGATGAAACCACAGAGTTAACAGCTGTGCATCCAGTCTATAGATCATCCAGTCCAGAACAGAGTAAAAAACTGGAAGACTCCAGAAATATTTCCAAGAAAACAAAAACAGAAAATTGATGGACTGACCAATGTATTTAGATATATACGAAGTATATGTACAGTTCTGTCATTGAGGATGAATTCATGACAGTTATTTAGAAAACAGCATATGATGAAGTAGGAAATGATTAATTCCAGGAAAAACAAAATGTTATATAAGAAATGTTATTTTAGCACACTCTCCAGATTAGCTGTAATATCATGTGAACAATTGTAATAATACATGAGGTTGGACAATAAAGTTGCAAACTCAACCTAGAAAAAGTGCCACAGACTTCCTTGCTGAACCTCACTATGGTCACCCAGAAAGCTGCGGACCAACGCCAGCATCTGGTCCACTTTTCCTAGGATGTGTTGGCAAACTGCATTGTCAGACCTCATATGACAACTTGTCACACCTCAAATGACAACAGTTCTGCTAGCCATTCCAGAAAACAAGTTCCTAAATCGCTTTGGAGGATGGACCAGGTGCTTGCATGGGTGCTGGCCTCCCAAGGGCAATGACTGTAGTGATATTCACCAGTGAGGTATTCGGTACCCTGTCCAGGATGAGTTCGTGAAATTATTTCTCCAACATTGTAAAGACTAAACATTAATCAAGCCAAAATTATGATAGGACCCTGCTGGAAGGATGAGGGGAGGGGAGAGGCACACGTGTTCAACACAATTTGGATCGTGGACAGTTAAGTCATCATCTTCCACAGTAGAAACATAATAACAACAAAAGCTAAAAAAAAAATCAAGAAGTAGCAGCATCAACATGTTATGTGGCGATACTGAGACAAGTACCTGAAAAAAGGCTGCAGGAGTTACAAACAATTGTTCTTGAGAATCAAGATTCAAAAGGGAACGAGGGGAGTGGGTTTTCGTTAAGTCTAGTTGCATTGCATATGACAACACTTGGATAAAACACATCTACTGCCCTATTTTCTTTAAGGTCCTTAAGTGGGAAGGGGAAAAACAGTTTAAAATAGCAAGATGATTTTAGTCCTGTGTTAGAGAAGCATCTTTTGTAACTCAGTTTCTCTTAAAAACTTTGCTGCACCTTTATAAATACGCCTATATTATTTTACACTGATGGTGTGTGTTTGTGTTTGTTTTGATGGCATAACAGAAGCCCATTTAATCTTTTAGAAACAAAACCCAGACAAAAATGTATATTGACAAAAATAATCATTGTTAAGAGTCAAGTGACAATCTGTGTGGCCACGGTCTAAAAGGTCAGCTTTTCATGTAAGTCAATGCTAACCTGTGCCTAAGTCATTTTATACCCAAATGTCAAAGATTCTTTTCTGATATATTGGTAATTGGTTTTAATGACATTAAAGATGTATCATTTAAACAAAACCACAACTGACGCCTAATCTAAATACTTTTGGTAATACGATGTTAGGTTTGTTGTTAGGATAAAGAGAATAAGAGTTCTCTCACAGAAAGACATAATTATTACTCACGTAATCTTAAGCATTCCCAAAGACACAAAAGAATGATGTTCTCAGGGCCAGATGGCTGCAGAACAGAGGGGACATGTGAGGACCGTGACTTGGGTATCTGCTGCCATGTGTGTTGGTGGAGGTTATTATCGTGTGCCAGCTGTGCGGTACACGAGTTTATAACTTTGGTAGATGTTCAATAATGTTTCATAAGAGAAGGGAATGGAGTGGGAAATATACCAGTGGCTGTCATCCAAACCCCTCCAGACAGAGTCTAAAACCCTGGCAAGGGTGCTTTTAGGAAGAGATGAGCAGGTCTGAAGGAGTTTCTTGGCAAAATTTTAGCTAACTCGTGTAGATTAAAACACGATGACTCCTATGTGAGAAATAAATCAGAGATTTCATTAGTCTATGATTCAAATACATCTACATGTAGTTTTTAATATATGACATACATCAAGACACTAGGAATGAATTGCTTCACAGTTCTCCAGAAAGAACTTGCAGTAGTTTCTTTTCTTTTCTTTTTCTTTCCTTTTTTTTTTTTTATTGAATCATAGCTGTGTATATTAGTTCAATCATGGGGTGCAGTGTGTGGGCCTCACATACAATCTGAAATATTTTCATCTGCCTGATATCTGTACCAGATTGTTTTTTGCAGCCCAATTCATAATTGCTAAGTAATGGAAGGAGCCCAAGTGCCCATCGATACACGAATGGATTAATAAACTGTGGTACATGTATACCATGGAATATTATACTTTTTTATTTTTAAGTAGAACTTTATTTTTTAAGTAGTTTTAGGTTCACAGTGAAATTGAGGTGAAAGAACAGAGAGTTCCCTTACGTCTTCTTCTCCCACAATTATAACAACATTTTGCACCAGAGTGGAAGGAACATTTTTTGCAACTGATGAACCTGAACTTGCATTAATACGCCATTATCAGTCTGCGGTTTACATTAAATCTCACTCGTAGCATATGTTCTGTGTGCTATGATGAAGGTGTAATGACACTCACCATAACAGTATCATGCAGAGTATTTCCACTGCCCTAAAATTCCCGTGTGATTTGCCTGTTCATTCTCCCCTCCCTAGGTCTTCTGGAAACCATGAATCCTGTTCCTGTCTCCATAGCTTTGCCTTTTTCAGAAGGTCATACAGATGGAATTATTCTGAAAAGTATGTGGCCTTTCAGATTGATCTTTTCTGGTAGAGATATGCATTTCAGTTTCCTCTGGGTCTTCTGTGGCTTGATAACATGTTTCTTCTCAGTGCTCAATGGTATTCCCTCACCTGCGTGTGTTACAGCTTATTTATCCATTCACTACCAAAGGGCGTATTGTGCACTTCCATGTTTTGACAATAATGAATAAAGCGCTGTAAATATTTACGTGAGGCTTTTCGTTATCATAATTTTTCAATTCATTTGGGTAAATGATAAGAGTATGTTATGGTATTCTGAAACTACTAAACTCTTTTCCAAAGTGGCTGTACTGTTTTGTATTCCCACAATCAATTAAGAAAAGTGCCTGTCACTTCACACTCCAGGAAGCATTTTGTGTTATGTTTTATATTGTGTTCATTTCAATAATACCACTTAACTAATTCTTGGGGAAATGATGATTCACTTTTCTGTCATAACAACAATAACAACAACAACAATAACAAAATAGCAGACCTTCATTATTGAAGTAATACAAACAAGCCCTGTAGTGATCACTAAAGCAGTAATTATGTATTCAAATCAAAACTGAATGAATATTTATAAGCACTCTTATTTTCTTAAAAACATATAGCATAACACTAATACTTTCACATCTGTCCTATAGTGTCCTGAAAGCTTTTTTCAGATACTATTATATAATTATTACTAGTAGATGGCATGAGTTAAGTCTCATCTGCATATAAGAAAATAGAGGTGTAATGCATTTATTAGGTGAAGTATGAATGCAAACTTTTCCTTTTGACCTTTATTGGGTATACAACTAAGATTTAACAGGGAACTCAAAATAGAGAAAAATCAATAGACGAGAGCTATTACATAGCTTTATCCTATATGTTTCCATCCAATAATAAGAAGAACCAAATAAAACATTAGGTAAGATATTCATGGTTTGTAGATTTGACTGTTGGTTAGTCTGCTTTTATATTTTTTACTTAAATATTTTGAAAAGAGGATTGAGAGAACTCAACTTTTAACCTGCCTTCTTCATTATTAACTTTTCTAAAGGCACAATTTTCTTTATTTTTGTCTGTAAATCATCTTGCCAGAAAAGACAAGAAAATTATAAATTTATTTACCATATCCATGATTTACATGCTTTTTTCCTGTATATTTCATTTAGATATGAGATTGTTGTTTATCCAGTCAGTAGTCATTTAGTTTTACATATTTACCATTTTATTCATTTTCATTGCTCCAATTATCTTTATAATATTCTCTGATTTTCCTTTAGAAGAATAATCTAATTTTTCTTTATGACTCCTGATAATATGAAAATGTATGAAAATATGTTTAGTTCCCTTATTTTCAGAGGATATTTTAGCTTGGTAGTGAATTCTAGTTGGGCAACATTTTTTAATTATTATTTCTTTCATTGCTTTGAAGTTATTACAGTCTGTGGCTTCTATTTTTTATTTTCAAAATTTTATGTTTATATGGACTGAGCTGGAACATATTCTTCTTAGTGAAATATCTCAAGAATGGAAGAAAAAGTATCCAATGCATTCAGTACTGTTACAAAACCAATATATAATCACCCACATTTTCACATGAAAGATAAAACACAACTATAGCCCAGGGAAGAGAAGGAAGGGGGGAAGTTGGGTGGAGGGAGGGTAATCAGTGGGAATTCACCTATGGTGCAAATTGCAAGGGTACATGTCAAATCTATTGAAAGTAGGGTATAAATGTCTTAACACAATAATTAAGTGAGGTGCAGGCTATGTTAACCAGTTTGATGTAAGCATACCAAATTGCATATAATATCAGAACATTTTACCCCATAACTGCATTAATGTACAGTTATTATTTAATTAAAAAATTAAGAGAAAAAAATTGTATTTGTTTTTCTGGACAATCATTTCCCTTAGACCATTTTCTTTTCTTTAACTTTTGCTATCTGCATTCTTACATTTCTGTATTTAGCTGTGAATGAATTTTCTTAAGTTCATTCCACTAAAAATTTGAGTTTCTTGAATCTTTAAATTACTGTTTCACTTATTTTTAATAAATTTGGGTCACAATCTTATAACTAATATCCTGTTTGTTCTCTTATCTATGACATGCCATATTTTAGTTCTAACAGGACTCTCAATGTGTATTTCAACCTTTGTTAATGCTTTTTAACTTTTTGTCTCTCTGCATCATTAATTTTTTTTATCTTTTCTAATCTACATTTAAAAACTACTGGTTGCATTCTAAATTTCAGTTATTACACCTTTTTGTCACTTCTAGTAGATCTATTTGGTATCTTTTAAAATCTTCTTTGTAAATGTGAATACTTGCTACTTCTCTACAACTTTTAAAATTTTGCCATTTAGTTTCTCTTGAATAGATGATGTAGTTATCATAAAGTCTGTGATGACTCTCTCAGGATGTTTGGGGGGACTGTTTCTATCATTTCATTTTATTGTCTTTCTTGTTATTTTATCTGTTCAACTTCATTAACTTCCATTTAATGCTAGATATTTAATTCATAATACTTGATATAGTAATACATTGGAGACAAGAATAATCACTATAATATTCCAGAAAAAAAAAAGTTTGTTTCTCATTGGCATCACAACAGCAGCTATCTGGTATTTCCTTAATACATGGTGTATGAACTGCAAGATTATTGCCATTTGGGGAAAGGTAAATAATCGGGACAGTCCAAGACAGGTGTGGCAAACCTGAAGTCTGGAAGAGCACGTTCCGTGGTGTGATTTGGCTGGCTTTGGCTGACTTCTCCTGTGTCCTCACTGAGTAGAGAGCAGGCAGAAAGTCAGCAAACACTCTTATGTCTCATTTTATCAGGGTGCTGATCGTAGCATGAGGGCTTCATCTTTGTGACCTAAAAACCTTCCAGAGTCACACCTCCTAATATTATCCAATTGAAGTTAAGGGTTTGAACACATCAACTTAGAGGACTGAAGAAAACAACAACAACAACAACAACAAAAACAACCTTCAGTTCCTAACAGCCGCCTATGCTCTTCTTCTGGAAATGCCTTAAAGGTAAAAGCATTTCCAAATTTGAGATTATTTCTCAAAATTTTAGACTAGTGGTGCTTTATTATTATTTTGGGTCTCTGAATTAATAAATATTCTATTGATGTTGCAGCAATTTATCACAAACTTAACAGCTCAAAATACCAATTAATTTTTTCCCAGTTTCTATGGGTCAGAAGCCTAAGAACACCATGGCAGAAATTTGTTTTCCTCACAGTCTCATAAAGAGAAAATTAAGGTAGGACCGAGGTTCTCGTCTCAGTTTCCGGCTCTTTTCCAAACTCGCTGTTTACTGACAGAAGTTGTTCCCTTCTCCCTTAGTTCAATGGCTCCCTGTGACTTCAGGTCATCAAAGGCATCTAGTCGGGCTTCAGATCTCTTCCTCTTGGACTTTCGTGCTTCAAGTCTCATGTGATTACACTGTACCACCTGTATAATCCCAGGATAATCTATTTTTTAAGACCAACTGTTTCCTAATCTTAATTACATCTGCAAAGTCCCCGTGACTATAACCAATGCATTGTGTGATATCTCATCACACTGGCCAGTTTCAGGAAGGGTCTGGAGTCACCTTGGGAGCAATATGTCTACCACACTCATCAGTGGTGTTACAAAAATGACTTTTTTTTCTTTTTATTATTTTCCCAGTTTTTTGGTTGTCTACAGCTGAAGTTAAACTGAACAGATACTTATTCTGTCATTACTGGAAGCAGAAATCTTCTTAGTCAAGTTTTAGTTCAGGGTTTAAAAAGTTTCTCCATTTGCCCAGAATAGCAGATATGAAAGCCAACTACTGTGATTGTCCACTAAGGTTCAAATCCCAGGTTTTAACTTACTTCTATATAGCTCTCTGCAGAGTTCTTCATATTACTATAATTCTTACCCTTATCTATAAATTTGCAAACATATTACCTACCATATTGAATTATTGTGAGGCTTAAATGACCACATATGCATATAAAATCACTTAGAACACTAAAGCTTGTACAGTAAATGTTAGTTTTCTGAAGATTACTTTTTAATTTTTTTAAATTTTTGCAGTTTTTGGCCAGACTGGGTTTGAACCCACCACCTCCAGCAAATGGGGGAGCTGGCGCCCTATTCCTTTCAGCCATAGGAGCCACCTGAACATTACTTTTCTACTCTTCAAACTATGGTAGAATGTGTTTATATTTTTAAAAACACAATTAAATTGGAAAGCAGCCTAATCATCTATATTTAAGTCCCTAAGAAAAATACATCTTTGAAAATAATGGACCTCAATCCTGACAATAAATTACAGATATGTATTTAAATGTAAATATATAGAAAGGAAACAGCAACAAGAACAAAATTAAACCATTTTATCATTCAGCAGACTTGATTATACTTAAAATTGAAAAGTAGATATTTAGAACATTATTTATGGGGATACATGCCAGTATGAACAAGACAAGTGGTTTTGCCCTGGGATCACTCTTTAATCAACTATACTTAGTTAGCCAGTCCTTAGCAATAGCTGTCGTAAAAATGTTTCTACAGAACACAGCATACGTGAGAGACCATAATCAGAGTGTGCACAAAGGATATGATTAGACCTTTTACCTGAACCTTTGTTGAACATATCTGAATTTCAGTTGAAATGTAATGTTTCATCCTACTCCCAAAGAAGAACATCGTCACACAGAATTATAAAGAACTTCAGAAAAAGCACAAAAGGCCATCTGCAGAGTTAAACAGATACAGGGATTCAAAATACTTTGTTCCTATTAAAGCTGGGAATTTGAAGTTGTTTACATAATTGGTGTTTAGATATAGGAAAAATAACAGAACAAAATCAAATACAAAAATAATAATTTATACCATTTTGTTAATTTAAGTTCTTCTTTCATACATAAAAATGATTCCCTGTGGGGGGGGGAAATTATACAGACACAGTAAAATATATAGACACTAAAGAACATGTAGACATTATTATGTCTTGAATTGAATTCAGCAATATTTATTAGCTATAACACATTAGAATATTAAGAGTTTGTTGCTAAGAATTAGAAGTTGTTGTCTCCTACATCAAATATAGCCAATTATCTTCTTCCCCAAGATTTAGTCTTCTTTATTTTCTACAAAATCATCCATCAATTCAATACTGTTTTGCCATATTTCAGAATCCTTGGGAGACATTTACAATTTTTTTTGCTTGGCTTTAATGCAGATTAATTAATCAGTATTCTTAGGCATAAGACCCAATCATCAATTATTTTATTAATTTTTCCAGTGATTCTAATGGCCAACTAATTTTCAGAAGCAGTTTCCTAACACTCATTGAAGACTAGGTATAGAGCTATTTGAAAGTAGGTTTATTTGAAATAATGAAATAAACCAAAATAGTCTATGAATGTTATGGATTGTGAAATTAGAAATTAGTAAATGTCCTACTGTCATAATATATTAACATTTTTATAAATGTTGAAGAAAATATGGGTTAAAGTAAATTGCATGATTCAATAATTTAATAAACAACGAAATGTGTTAATTGCCAAATCATTTTTATTACCATTCACACAAAAGGCTAACATCTTTCAGTTGGGGAAGGAATGGAAGCAATCTAATTTAACTTTCTACAAGAATGTCTATTGTAATCATTTGGACCTTCATATTCATCTGAAATAAATAAAATCTCTACTGCATTCCTAAACAGCCTTTGTTACTCAAAATTTGATTTTTAATTATTTCAAGTTTACTTATGGAAGTAGTAGGCAATATTGTTTCAAATGTTTTATTCTTGGGAAGTTTTGTCTTATATTGAATTTGTAAGTACTTCTAAATTATTCTAATTTTATTTTCTGTATCAGATTACAACAAGAGAATGTCCTCTAGTTTAAACATCTTTCAATTTTTTTTATAAACTATTATGATATGGTGCAGCTAACCAATAAATTCCTTTTAAACAATTTAAATGTCATAGGTAGACTGCTTTAAATACAAAATTAGTACTAACTAAAGCCAAAACAGTTCCCCAAGTACATTATAATTTTTAAGGAAAACAAAGAGGAAACCTAGGAAAACCTCATGTTATGGGTTGAACGGTTTAGTCAAAAAATTCCTATGTTGGTCTGCAATGAACATTCTAGTATAAATGTCTTTGTTACAATGTGATTTTTGGTCTTCTGGTATATACCTAGTAAAGGAATTATAGGATCAAACGGCAGGTCAATTTTTAGATCTCTAAGTACTCTCCAAACATCCTTCCAAAAGGAACGTATTAGTGTGCATTCCCACCAGCAGTGTAGAAGTGTTCCCTTTTCTTCACATCCATGCCAACATCTCTGGTTTTGGGATTTTGTTATGTGGGCTAATCGTACTGG
>CAUYON010110143.1:0-11661 GCA_963573935.1 Arctocebus calabarensis | reverse complement strand
CCAGCCCAGGCCTGGCAAACAACAACGACGGCTGCAACCAAAAAATGGCTGGGGGTTGTGGAGGGCGCCTGTAGTCCCAGCTACTTGGGAGGCAGAGGCAGGAGACTCGCTTGAGCCCAGGAATTGGAGATTGCTGTGAGCTGTGATGCCATGGCACTCTATCCAGGGTGACAGCTTGAGGCTCTGTCTCAAAAAAAAAAGTGAAGAATAGAGAAGAATATGTCTTCTCCATCTTCCCCAAAGCAGAAGTCTTTCCCAAAACAAACACATCAGACACATACACACACCCACATGCACTCTGGTTATCTGTGTGTGTTGGAGATATTTGGTGAAAAAATCCTGAAATGGGAGCCAAACCACTCATTTGGGGGAATATTTCCAAGTCAAAAACTGATTTACTTTTTCCACCTTTCCTTCCTTCTATTCTTTGCGGGGGAGAGATAATAAAAGGGTTTCCAATTGGATTTTGGGAAGGGTGACATTATTCTGAGACATCCCTAGATTTCCAAGTTGGGAAGATTCTGGTAGCAAGCAGGGTACTATAGTCTGAATATTTGTGTTATCCCATAGTTCGTATGTTGAAACTTGACCCTCAGTGTTGTAGTATTAGGAGGTGTGGCCTTTGGGTGGTGATTAAGTCATAAGGGCTCTGCCTCCTGAATGGGATTAGTGATCCTACAAAAGAGACCCCCAAGAGAAGGCGAGCCGCATCCTTAGTGAGGAGGCAGTAAGAAAGCACTATCTATGAGGAAGCAAGAACCTCACTAGACACTGAATTTCCTGGGGCTTTGATGTTGGACTTCTCAGCCTCTAAACTATAAGGAATAAATGTTTGTTGCTTATAAGACACCCAGTCTAAGGTATATTGTCATAGAAGCCTGAATAGACTAACACATAGGAATAAAGAGTGTATACTACAGTCCTTGCTGCTACTTGAGGAAATTCCATGCTAGGTGGCCAGGTGATGATACTTTGTACCCAAACCTAGTTGTGCAGTGCAATATACCTGGGTACATCCAGCTATCACTACTCTGAACAATTTTTAAAGCAAACTGAGGCTGGGTGTGGTGGCTCATACCTATAAATCCTAGTACTCTGGGAGGCAGAATTGGGTGGATTGTCTGAGCTCACAGGTTGGAGACCAGCCTGAGCAAGTGTGAGACCCTGTCTCTAAAATATAGTCGGGCGTTGTGGTGGTCACCTATAGCTCCAGCTACTCGGGAGGCTGAGGCAAGAGAATTGCTTGAGCCCAGGAGTTTAAGGTTGCTATGAGCTCTGACGCTAAGGCACTCTACCCAGGGTAACAAAGTGAGACTATGTCGCAAAAAAAAAGGAAAGAAAAAAGAAATATAAAGCAAACTGAGATTTGTCCAGATTTAGATGGGTCTGGCTTTGGGATCTGCTGCATCTTCCCACACATGTAGCTTTCGTCCATACATACAGCCAAGTTGCCTTTGCCAGGTGACTACTGAGCCTGAAAGGAGGGATCATAAGCAACAAACCCTTCCAAAGGGACATGTGTAAAGACTGTAACTTTAATTTCTACATCTTGGAAATGTCTACTCTTCTATATCTATGCCATTAAAAAACTAAAGAATCAAGCGAGATGGGGTGGTCCCCCATTTCCCATTTGTCTTAGTTTATTTTTTTGTTGCTATAACTGAATACAACACACTGGGTAATTTATAAAGATTAGAGGTTTATTTAGCTCATGGTTTTGGAGGCTGGGAAGTTCAAGAGCATTGTGCTGGCACCTACTGAAGGCCCTCTTGCTGCATCATAACATGGCAAGAGAGCAAGAGCAAACCAGCCAGAGAGAGAGCTTGCTTTGACAGCAGAGCCACTCGTGCAAGTGTAATAACGAACTCACTCCTACAGTTAGGCCTAGTGGGCCTAGGCTAAGGCCAGTGTCAGGCCTAGGCTTTTTTGGAAAAATAACAGTTAACTCCTGGCAAATTTCTGGACTGCAAGCTTTATTTATTTATTTATTTATTTTTTATTGTTGTAGAGATAGAGTCTCACTTTACTGCCCTTAGTAGAGTGCCGTGGCATATACAATGCTCACAGCAACCTCCAGCTCTTGGACTTAGGCGAGTCTCTTGCCTCAGCCTCCCAAGTAGCTGGGACTACAGGCGCCCACCACAATGCCCGGCTATTTTTCTGTTTTGCAGTTTGGCCAAGGCCTTCATTATATGGGGCCAGCGCCCTACTCGATGAGCCACAGCCACCGCCTGCAAGCTTTAAAAAAAAGAAAGAAAGAAAGAAAGAAAGAAAGAAAGAAAGAAAGAAAGAAAGAAAGAAAGAAAGAAAGAAATAAGTCTAGTTTACTCCCAAGATAAATGAGAAAGTACTAATTAATTTCTTGCTTCTAGTTCATTCCAAGTTTCTTGCTTGGCTAACTCCCTGGGAAACAGACCAGGAGGTACCAACTGTTCCTGAAACTAAGATATATGGGGGGAGAGTACTGAAACTAAAATGTATAAGGGGAAAATATTAAACAAAGATGTATAAAGTATGACTGACTAACACAAAATTCTGCTTCTGTACAATGTTTGCTTACTACCTTCAGTTATGCCTGTGTGCCAACCAGAATGCAGACCAAGCCTTAAAAATCTGGCCCTTTAAGCACTCCGGGCTTCTCTCAGAAACCCCATGTTGGGACACTAAAGCAGCTGCCAGCCAGCTCGTCAAAAAAGGGACTCTGCTATGAATTTGGCTTGTTTAGCCGTGTGGTCTTTGTGGAACTCCTGGACAAAACTCTATAATAGTGAAATTAATTCATACATGAGGGCAGAAGATTAAGTTTCCAACACATGAACTTTTGGGGGCCATATTCAAACCATAGTACCACCCCTCCGCCAACAAAAAGGAATGTAGAATTGAACATTTATCAATGCAAAGAGATGTTGTTGACTCAAGTGAATTTGTGAAAGAAATTAGTTGTGCTTAAATGAGATGACAAAATTTAGGTAAAGTTATCTAATGAGTTGGTTATCAACAGCTGAAGAAAATGGCCTTAGAGATCCAGGATGCATCAGGCAGGACTCATCTCTAAAAAAGGGCTGAGAGTGTTTACTTGTGACTCAGCATTGTCTTGGGAATATGTAGCCCCTACATCTTTAGTCTTGGCCTCAAATTTCTGACCTTTAAGTAACTGTTCTGTGGTTCTAAATTTAATCCAGTAAACTTGACCTACCTGCATCAGTAAATTTGCTTTCCAGAGGTGTGTAAGTGCCTGTATAAGTTAAAATGTTTGAAGAGATCCTCACAGATTAGACTTCAATTTGGAAAGTTAAAGTTTAGACTTACGACTATAAGAGGTCTAAGAGAATTTGATAAATGTTGATAAACATTGATTTATTAGACTTACTAATAAATAATCTTTCTAAAAGTTTAGAAAGATTTTGCCTATCAGGTTGTTTGTCCTGTCAGGTATTTAAAATACTTTAAAATAAGAATATTATATGCTCCATAGTTTAAGATACTGGGAAATTTAACTTTTTCTAAAAAGTGAAGGTATGGCATAGTGTTTAAAAGCATGTACTCTGGAACCAGACAATCTATGGTTAGTAAACCATGGCTTGCTACTTGTTTTTGCATAATCTGAAGGCTAAGAATGTTTTGACATTTTTAAATGGTTGAATAAAAATCAAAAGAATACTTTATAACGTGAAAATTATATGAAATTCAAATTTCAGTGCTCATAAAAAGTTTTTTGGAACATAGCCACTCTCATTTGTCTATGTATGGTCTATGGCTGCTTTTGTGCCACACCAACAGAGTTGACTAATTGTGATAGAGACTGTATGGACTGCAAAGCCCCAAATATTTACTGTTTAACCCTTTACAGACATAGTTCCTAGGTCCAAATCTCAGCCTTGCTATTTATTCATATGACCTAGGCCAAATCACTCCAACTCTCTTGCCTCAGTTTCCTCCTCTGTAAAATGGAGATATTATTAGTTACAAATAAATAGTTATTATGAGGATTAAACAAATCAACATCTGAAAAGTGCTTAAAAGAATGCTGGCCCCATATGCCGGAGGTAGTGGGTTCAAACCCAGCCCCAGCCAAAAACTGCAAAAAAAAAAAAGAATGCCTGGAACACTGTCAATGCAATGTATGTCTAAATATTGGAGAAATTCAACCTGTTAAAAACTGAACTAAAACATTAATTAAAGAATAAGTAACACTATTATTTTATAAAAATTACTACTTTTATGAAAAGAATAAGAATTTAAATTTGCATGTGGATTAACAAGATCTAGGATTTAAAATCTGGAACTGAATATTAAACATCCAAGTAACTTGATTAGCCCTTTCCCAGCATGTCTGGGGCGGTGGGCCTGGCTCTGTAAAGATTTCTATGGCTTAGGAGATCAAAGCTCTTTAGGGTGTTTCAGCAAGGTTTCTCTAAAGACTAGGAGGTAGGTACCTGGAGTTATACCTGGATTGAATTTTGACTTCCTTCCTGTCTGATTTTGGCAAGTCTTACCACCTGTAAAATGGGGCTAGTAATCCCTATTTTATAAGGATATTATGGAAACTAAAAGCACTAATGTACATAATGCCTGGATTTTAGTGAGCATTCAATAAACACTTTATTATTATTATTTTCTCACTTTATTATTATTATTATTATTTTCACTTTATTATTATTTTTATAATTATTATTATTTAGATTTGTGTACATACTGAGTTATGGCTAATCAGTTGTTAAACTCTCAGCAAAGCAGAAGGTGGTTATGTGTGTGGTGCGGTTTGAGTGGTACTGAAAAATCCACTCTGGTTGCCTTGATGTTCTCAAATTCTACTACCTGTATATCATATGCTTTCTGTTAAATCTTTCTCTTTCCAGGGATCCTCTTTTTTAAAGTATGCACCTTCCAGAGGGCATCCATTTCTCATTGGTATGTTTTAGTTTATCAGGTAATAGGTATTTTCCTTAGGATGGCAGCCTGAGAACTGACACCCAAGGGCTGCAGTTTGTATACTGCAGAAGAAAGAGGGCAGTGGGATCAGAGCCTCTGCAAGATAGTGAAAAGGTAAGGGAAAAGAAAAATGTTGCACCTTCCTACCTTCCTTGCCATTCTGTTCTCCTGAGGTGTCAGAGTGCTTCTCTACTTTCCCAGGTAAGACTTTACACAGCCATTCTCAGTGGTCCTCAGTTTTGACATGTGCCGGGACAGGTAGGAAATAAGCCTGGCCCAGGGCGCCACCTGCTGCCTGCTTCCTCTTGTGCACCTTGGGCAGGAATGGCACTTCTCAGGCAATACTCTTCCTGACACCTATCAGCAGTCCTGAGGCCCTTCTGTCCTTCTCCATGACACTAGAACTGTCCTAGTCTTGAAGCCAGTGGAGATATCAGGGTTTGTTTCCTAGTGACCTTGAGGTTTGACAGCAGAACCAATTATCTGGCAGATGGTGAGGCCTGAGTCTTAGGCTCTTCTTACTCGCGATTAAAAGTTATTTTTTGCATCATGTTTGTGGTTTCTCCACCTGGAGTGGTGGAATAAGGCCACTATGGTGACCCTGACCAGTGATGAGGCAAGGAGAGGAGAGGAGTGACTCATTGTGCACTTTTCCTGTACGTTACCAGCTTGATTTTTCAGGATGCGTTCGACACTATTTTAGTCTCCGGAATTTGTCATCATCCAGTGCTATTTTCCCTATTACGCAGAAAGGAAGAGGGTTTGGGGTAGGACTTTTGTCTCCATGGAGATTGTGACGCTGCCCTGCTAGGGGCTATTTGGAATGGGGACTGGCCTAGGAGGCTGGAGAAGGCTGGGGATTTGACTCCCCTTCCTCCTTCTTGGGCTTGGGAACATTGGCCAGCCCCATTTTAGAGGGGGGAAACTGAGGCCCCCAGAGGGCAGGAAATCTCCTTGGGTCACAATGCGCCTCCATGGAAGACCCAGGATGAACTGAACCCAGGGTCTTGCGCCCTCGGTTTTCCCTCTAATCCTGGTAAGTCCTTAGCTCCATTCCTCTTTGAGTTAGTTGTGAAAAAAGTCCTAGTGTTCGTTACCTTTCTGAAGGCTCCCAGAGCGGACTCGCCAAGACTTCCCCTTTAAGGAGATCTTCCCCTTTAAGGCCCACGGCTCCTCCCATCACGCTGCGTCGCAGTCTTAAGGCCACGCCTCATCAAACAGCTTCCGCAGGACCTTGACCACGGAGGGGCGGTCACGGCCCCTTTAAGCCTGAGCCCCGCCCCTGACTCCCCGCCCCCTACTTTGCCCTCCCCCTCCGGCCCGCACCTGGTGCCCCGGAGGGTAGTGCTGCAAGACGCTTGGCGGTGAGCGCGGGACTCCGAAGGGGCGCGTGGATACGTCCATGGTATCTCCTTGCCTTTGCTGGCGCCCGGCGGGTCCCGGGGGCGGGGCTGGAGCGACCAGAGGGTGCGGTCGGGGAGATGGGGTGGTCGAGAGGGCTGCAGGGCTGGCTGGAACCAGGCTGAACTGGGGGGAGGGGCTCAGGTGATTTAGGGGGCGGGATGTCCCCCAGCTCTGCTTACAGCAAAATGGGGATGCGGGGGACTGGTCTCACCTCAGGCAACGTTTTCAGTCTCTTTTGCCGCCGATGCCCGGGTACTGCCCGGTTGTTGAAGTGTGCAAGCTTTCCTCGTAGCTCTCTTGGGTCCAGGCCCCTTTATGCCCGTCCTATCCCTGACACTGTAGAGGACGGTGGAGAACGCCCAGGCTGAAAGCGGTGGTCATTGAGGGGGCGGCAGGAGAGAGTATCTATGTTCTTCAGACTCCGGGCAGAGGGAGCCACAGCAAAAGGCAGAAGTGGAGGGTGTTCAGTTGTCGGTTACCTGGCCCGTGTGAGACAGATGTCTGTCAACCTCTCCCACACAGGCTGAGTTATAGGTTGGGGAAGTGTCAGGCTTTTGGTACCTCAGTTCCAAACCTCCTCTGTCCGTCAGAGAGCTGGTGGTCACCATGGCAATGCGTGAGCTTGTGGAAGCTGAATGTGGGGGTGCCAACCCGCTCATGAAGCTGGCCGGGCACTTCACCCAGGACAAGGCCCTTCGGCAGGAGGGATTGAGGCCTGGCCCCTGGCCCCCGGGAACCCCTGCTTCTGAAGCAGTGAGTATTCTTGGTGTGGAAAGACCAAGTGGTGGTCTGGGATGGCAGACCTTGGGGGTAACTGCTTTGTGTACCTTGGGGGTAACTGCTTTGTCTTGTAAATAATAGCAGTTACTACTTAATGAGCATTTACTAAACACTGTGCTAAGCACTATGCACCTTTAAATAGATAGAGGCGGCCATTTTATAGATGAAGAAACTGAGGCCTAGAGAAAGTTTGTGACTTGCCAGAGGTCAAATGGTAGAGATGGAATTTGATTCTATTGTATTTGGCTTGTGTACCTGCGGTCTTCATCATTGTACCACGTTGCCTCCCTGTCTTTCTGTCTTAGGTGTCCAAACCTTTGGGAGTAGCTTCTGAAGATGAGGTAAAAATACTGCTGTCTTTTCTCTAGCCCATTGTGTATGTGCTTCCCCTCCCAACTCCCGAGTCAGAGTCTCACTGTACCCTCGCAACCTCAAACTCTTGGGCTTTTTTTTTGAGATAGAGCCTCAAGCTGTCACCCTGGATAGAGTGCCATGGCATCACAGCTCATGGCAACCTCCCAATTCCTGGGCTCAAGGGAGTCTCTTGCCTCCGCCTCCCAAGTAGCTGGGACTACAGGCGCCCACCACAACGCCTGGCCATTTTTTGGTTGCAGCTGTCATTGTTGTTTGGCTAGCCCCGGCTGGATTCGAACCCGCCAGCTCAGGTGTACGTGGCTGGCGCCTTAGCCCGTTGAGCCACAGGCGCCGAGCCGAACTCTTGGGCTTAAGTGATTCTCTTGCCTCAGCCTCCCAAGTAACCGGGACTACAGGTGCCCACCCTAATGCCCAGCTATTTTTTTGTTGTAATTGTCATAGTTTTTGGCAGGCCTGGGCTGGATTCAAACCTGCCAGCTCCGGTGTATGTGGCTGGTGCCCTAGCCAAGCTGGGTTTTCTTTCTTTCTTTATTTGTTTATTTATTGAGACAGAGCCTCAAGCTGTCACCCTGGGTAGAGTGCCATGGCATCACAGCTCACAGCAACCTCTAATTCCTGGGCTCAAGCGAGTCTCTTGCCTCCACCTCCCAAGTAGCTGGGACTACAGGCACCTGCCATAATGCCTGGCCATTTTTTTTGGTTGCAGTCGTCATTGTTGTTTGGCGGGCCTGGGCTGGATTTGAACCTGCCAACTCAGGTGTACGTGGCTGGAGCCTTAGCCCATTGAGCCACAGGCGCCGAGCCTATTTATTTATTTTTGAGACAGTCTCACTTAGAGTGCCTCGGCATCATAGCTCACAGCAACCTCAAACTCTTGGGCTCAAGCTTTTCTCCTGCCTCAGCCTCCTGAGTAGCTGGGACTACAGCACTCCCAACACAATGCCGACACAATGCCTGGCTGTTTTAGAGACAGGGTCTCACTCTGGCTCAGGCTGGTCTCAAACCTGTGAGCTTAGGCAGTCCACCCACCTCACCCTCCTAGAGTGCTAAGATTGTAGACGTGAGCCACCTTGCCCGGCCCACGCCCATTATGTTTTTATTCTAAACTTAGTTGACTCATATTTCACTATTTGGACTTTTCTGACCAAATGAGATTTGCCTGCTTGTTATTTTATGTCATCTTTGTGTTTCCAAATCTATAGAAAGAAAATTTCTTCTTTATGTGTCTCCAGTTTCTGTATTTATCTTTCTTTATATCTGACATAAGTGTCCCCATTCAGAGGTCTTGTCTCTTGCTGGGACCTCCTGACCACATAGATTCATTTCACCATCTTTCTTCTGACAGTTGGTGGCTGAATTCCTGCAGGATCAGAATGTACCACTTGTATCCCGTGCCCCCCAGACTTTCAAGATGGATGACCTCCTGGCAGAAATGCAGGAGATTGAACAGTCAAACTTCCGCCAGGCTCCCCAGAGAGGTGAGTCCAGAATCTTATGGTAGGGAAGACCATAATTTTCTGTGTAGGTAGAGCCAAGGGAGTTCTACTGGATGTTGATGACATTGGGGAACTGAAGTACAGAAAGAGATGAAAGGGCTAGGGTTCTTTAGGCATGATAGCATAATGTGTGTTTTTCTTAGTTCTCTTTCTTTCTTTTAAGCCCCTGGTGTGGCAGACTTGGCCTTATCCGAGAACTGGGCCCAGGAGTTTCTTGCAGCTGGAGATGCTGTGGATGTAACTCAGGATTATAATGAGACTGACTGGTCCCAAGAATTCATCTCTGAAGTTACAGGTGAGGTTTGTTAAAGGAAATTCCACGATGGCTCTGTCCTGTGGGACAGAATTCTATATTGTTCTCATGTTCACTTTAGGATATTTAGTGATTTTGGCTGTTTTTTACTTTTCTGGCCTCAGGACTCATTTCTGTCATGCACTTAGCTTGAATTTCCCTTAGGTGATAATAGGGAATGAAATCTGTATTAAATAGACTATTGAGTTTGGACTGAATAAGAGATTTTGGACACACTGAGTGTTGTCCTGGAAGAGAGAAGTATTCACCATGGCACCTGGAATTCTGGCATTATATCATCTTGAACAAAATTGGGGCCTTGGACCGTGTGATTGTGGAGTTCAAGGGCCTGGAATATATGATCTTAGAGGGCAAAGACCATACAGTGCTGATAATAAAAAGTGAATAATAGCTGAGTGATGAATGAATGAATAATGCTTGAATATAAAGCCTAGAATTAGCTGTTTAATCTCCATGAGAACCCTAGAGGTAGTTACTGTTTGTAGTTTTTTTTTTTTGAGACAGAGCCTCAAGCTGTCGCCCTGGGTAGAAACTATGGCATCACAGCTCACAGCAATCTCCAACTTCTGGGCTCAAGCAATTCTCCTGCCTCCCAAGTAGCTGGAACTACAGGCGGCCGCTGCAATGCCCAGCTATTTTTTGGTTGCAGCTGTCATTGTTGTTTGGTGGGCCCGGGCTGGATTCGAACCTGCCATCTCAGGTGTATGTGGCTGGCACCTTAGCCGCTTGAGCCACAGGCTGAGCCTTGTAGTTTTATAGATAAGAAAATTGAGGCATTGCTTGGCACCTGTGGCTTAATGGGCTAAGGCGCCAGCCACGTACACCTGAGCTGGCGGGTTCGAATCCAGCCCGGGCCCGCCAAACAACAATGGCGGCTGCAACCAAAAAATGGCCAGGTGTTGTGGCGGGCGCCTGTAGTCCCAGCTACTTGGGAAGTGGAGGCAGGAGACTCGCTGGAGCCCAGGAATTGGAGATTGTTGTGAGCTGTGATGCCACGGCACTCTATCCAGGGTGACAGCTTGAGGATCTGTCTCAAAAAAAAAAAAAGAAAATTGAGGCTTAAGAGCTTAAGTAATTTGTTCAAGGTGGTACAGATTTGTAAGTGGTAGAGATGGGATTTGACTCTGGGTTTGAAGATTCTGGGCCTGTGGGCTTAAATGTTATGTTATCCTGCTAGGCCTGCAATTTATGCTCTTTCTTGCTTTGCTGTAGACTTCAGGGTCTCAACCTATTTTTTCCTCTTTGAGAGCATCTGCTGCTCCCTGTATCCCATGGGGTTTATTATTCTTGCCCTAAGCCTATCTGATCAGGACATGGGGGAAGGACGGTCTCCTCAGCTTTCCTCTTCCTGATTGCTGTCCAAAGTTAGCCTTTTTCCAATTTAAGAAATCAAGAATAGCAAAAGATACAAATGGAGAAAGTTATATTGATTATAGACTCTTCAAGAAATCACATCCTCATAGTTCTCCTCCTACCATTTTTATTCCTTAAAAACGTTTTTATTCTCATGGGCTTTCTCCACATGTGAGAAAAACCCCAAAATCAAAGAACTAAAACTCACCTTTAATAAAACTTTATGGTTTCTTATACCATTTTCTCTTTCCCAACTATAATTTGGAGTTAAAGTAGAACAATAGGTTACTTTTGGTTTCATTAATAGCTATGCCTTTTATATTCTTAAACTCATTAGATCTTCACAGTAACACTTACAAAGTAGGTATTTCCCACCAGATGAGGAAACTGAGATTTGGAAAGATTACTTTATGTAAAATCATTTAATAAGACAGATGATATTTATACTCTTGTCTGTCTGGCTCTAGGCTCCATGGTTATAACCATTATGTTAAAATTGAGAACCTTTGTGGAATTGCCTCAAGTTAAAATCTGAGCTGTAGCATTGGGTATGGTGGCTCACTCCTGTAATCCTAACACTTAGGCTGAGGTGGGTGGTTTGCTTGAGCTCAGGAGTTTGAGACCAGCCTGAGCAAAAGTGCCACCCTCTGTCTCTAAAAATAGTTGGGTGTTATGGTGGGTGCCTGTAGTCCCAGCTACTTGGGAGGCTGAGGGAAGAGAATCCCTTGAGCCCAAGAGTTTGAGGTTACTGTGAGCTGTGATGCCACATTATTCTTCTGAGGGTGACAAAATGAGACTTTATCTCAAAAAAAAAAAAAAAAAATTCTGAGCCATAGAAAAGACCGTCTACTAGACAGAAACTCAGTTTTCCACACAAACCATAGATTTAAGTGCTGTCTCTTAGGACAGAAAGATTTCTGATATAATGTGTGCCTATTAGTCATTTTTGATAACTCAGAAATCATTACTTTTATGCATGTTAAAATGAATGCGATTTTTTTTTTTTTT
>CAUYON010110141.1:0-18567 GCA_963573935.1 Arctocebus calabarensis | reverse complement strand
AGCAATGGCCACAATTCCCAGCCACTTCCAGCCGCAGTGAAGGCTAAGGGGGCAGGGGCTTTGTGTCACTATGAGTGGGGCGACCTCGGCAGCACAGGGAGCATCAGTTGCTATGTCCGTGGGTCCCAGCTGTTCGCAGCGGCTGTGAAGGCTGGAGGGGAGGGGAGGAGCCACGCGGTCGCTGTGGATCTTGGGGCCGCGGCGGTGTGTCCCTGTTCGCGGGGCGGCGGCTTCCACAGCGGCACCCAGGCAGTGATTGCTATGGCCGTAAAGGTGTCCTCTAATTCTAGTTTTCTTGCTGTTTCCACCAGATCTGCAGTGAGCTCCTCCACTGAAGTCTTAAGCCTTTCAAACTCATTCATGAGGTTCAGAATCAACTTCTCCAATCTCCTTTTAATGCTGATATTTTGACTCCCTCCCACAAATCAGAAATATTCTTAATGGCGTCGTCTATAATGCTGAACCCCTCCCAATTGATTTTGCTCAGATCCATCAGAGGAATTGTTATCTAAGGCAGCTATAACCTTATAAAATGTCCTTCTTAAATAGTAAAATGAATGCCATTTTATTTATATCTATAAAATGAATGTCAGAATTACTTCTTGATCCATGGCTTTAGAATGGACATTGTGTTAACAGACATAAAATAATATTAAAATCAATGTATGTCTCTATCAGAGCTCTTGGGTGACCAGCTGCATTGTCAACGAGCAATAATATTGTGAAAGGAATCTTTTTCTGAACTGTAGTTCTCAACAATGGGATTAAAATATTGGGTAAACTTTGGGCAGTGCCTATGGCTCAGTGGGTAGGGCACTGGCCCCATGTACCGAGGGTGGCAGGTTCAAACCTGGCCCTGGCCAAACTGCAACAAAAAATAGCCAAGCATTGTGGCAGGCACCTGTAGTCCCAGCTACTTGGGAGGCTGAGGCAAGAGAATCACCTAAGCCCAGGAGGTGGAGGTTGCTGTGAGCTGTGATGCCACAGTACTCTACTGAGGGTGACATAGTGAGACTCTGTCTCCAAAAATGCATATATAGTCAGTAAATCATGTTGTCATTTAGCTTTCGTTGTTTAATTTATTGAGCACAGGCAGAAGTTTAGCATAATTCTTAAGGGTCCTAGGATTTTTCATAGTGGTAAGTGAACACTGGCTTTAATTTAAAGTTACCAGCTTCACCAGCTGTATTATCCCTCCACAAGAGAGCCAGCCTGTCCTTTATAGTGTTGAAGCCATGCATTGACTTCTCCTCTCGATCTGTGAAAGTCCTAGATGGCATCTTCTTCAAATGTAAGATTTATCTACACTGAAAATCTGTTGTTTAGAGAAACCACCTTCATCAGTGATCTTAGCTTCACTTTCTGGATAACTTCCTGTAGTTTCTAAGCTTGCCGCTTCACCTTGTACTTTTATGTTATGGAGAAGGCTTCATTCCTTAAACCTCATAAAACAACCTCTGCTAGCTTCCAACTTTTCTTCTGCAGCTTTCTCACCTCCATTTGCCTTCATAGAGTTGAAGAGCTTGAGGACCTTGCTCTGGATTAGGTTTTAGATCAAGGGAATGCCGTGGCTGGTATTAGCTTCTATCCAGACCACTAAAACTTTCTCTAAGGCTGTTTTGCTTTCTTATCATTGGTATGTTCACTAGAGTACCACCTTTAATTTTCTTCAAGAGCTTTTAATTTGCATTCATAATTTGGCTTTTCGGTGCACAAGACCTAGTTCTCAGCCTATCTCAGCTTTCAAGCTGCCTTCCTTACTAAGCTTAACCATTTCTAGTGTGTGATTGAAAGTGAGAGACCTGCAGCTCTTCTTTTCACTTGAACCCTTAGAGTCCATTGTAGGGTTATAAATTGGCCTAATTTCAATATTGCCGCATCTCAGGGGATAGGGAGGCCTGAGGACAGGGGCAGATACAGGGAAATGGTTCATCAGTGGAGCACTCAGAAAACTCACATCGTTCATTAAGATTGCCGCCTTACATGGGGACAGTTTATGACAGCCCAAAACAATTACAAAGGTAAAATCAAAGATCACTAATCACATATCATAATACAATAATAATGAAAAAGTCTGAAATTTAGTGACAATTACCAATATGTGGCACACAGACATTAAGTGAGCACACAATATTAGAAAAGGGGCACAGAGAGACTTGCTCGACACAGGTTGGTTGCCACGAACCTCAATTTGTAAAAAATGCATTACATGCAAAGCTTCATAAAGCATAGTGCAATAAAATGAGCTGTGTTTGTGTTTTTTGCTTTGCTTATGACAAAATAAAAAAAAAATGTAAGCTTGTCTGTTGACAGCTATTTCTCTAATACTTGGGATTATATCCACCACATAGAGTAGATATCATAATAACTTGTCTAGTTAATGAATGCCCAGGAGAATAAATAAGTAAATAAAGACATAAAGTAAGTTCCTTCTGCTGCTTTTTATATTACCTAGTTTTATCCATTTAGGACCTATATTCTAAAAAGCATTTCTTCCTTGCAAGTTGAAACGTTCACTAATAGAGTTCCAGGTCATTGAAGTTGTTGCTGCAATAAGAGTAATTGATTTTTATCATATTTTCAACTCCTATTTGCTTATTACTTTAAAATTCACAAGCATTATCTAAAAAGTGAGTGATTAGATGGCTCCCCATTTTTCAGGTTGTCCAAGCACTGACCCAAAGGAGTTGTCTCCCAAACAGCATCAGTTACTTTTCAACAAAATTCAAATTCATACACAAATGTTTAGATATGGTCTTTTTCCCTTGCATTGTTCTTAGTTCTATCTTAAAAGCAATAATCTCCACCCGTTTTTATAATGGATTATTTGATAATTTGCAATCAATGTCCTGCAACCTTGAACTTTGCCAAAGTTATCATTTGTTACCTGACAGAGAGAGAGCACCTGTCCTCAGAAACCTATAAATCATATTCTTTGATAAATGTCTTCTTGTCTATATACTTAGGACACAACAGTGAACATCTCCCTTTTTAAAAGCAAAACTGCCTTCCTAGTACCATTAGACTCCAGAGTAGATGGCCATGAACTGAGTTTTCCAGGGACATTTTAAGGTAAGGAGACCAGACAGTATACAAAAGTCAGTATGTTTTCCTGGCAAATGCTTTTCCTGAGACCATCTAGGCACAAAGAAAATCTTTCCATTTCAGGCTTATGGGAGTTTTTTGAGGGAAATAGCTTTTATGATCAAACTGTCTAAAAATCCCAGAACTTCAGGAAGGAGGAACTGAACATGTAACCTTTAAACTTCATGGGCATTATTTGCAAAGCTAGTAAATGAATAGAAGCATCTCTACTTTTTTGGATCCTCAAACACTTAATAAAGGCACTGCCTCTCTGCCAGCAATCTGTTAATTTCCAATAAAATTGCTTCTAAAATATAAGTTTAACTCTATCTTTGAAACAGAAATCATTCTGTACTCAATAGAAAGCAATTTACATGTGTAGCCTCCATTAAAAATTAAAGGATAAAAGCTGGAATGGGCTGATTAAGAAACAATTAATTGGCAAGATCAGTGTTCTACTTATCACAAATATGTAACTTTCTAAATAGACTATGTCTTTTATAAGAACAATATTTATCTCATGCTGCTTGCAAAATATTAACTCTCCAGAAGTAAATGTGTTCCAATATTACAAAAATCAAATAAATGTGAAGGTATCAACAGAAAAAAAATTTAACTTTTCTTTCAAAAAACTATATGTACATCTTGTACATTACTTTGATCTCAGTTACATATTTGCCGCAGGATACTATACAAAAACCTGGGCTCAGTGATTATGGAGTATGAGACTTCTGATTTTATTTTGGTTAACTCGAGTTATTTATGTTTGAGTTTATGACAAAATTGTGTTTTATAGCTTTGTACATGCACTAATCTTTGGTTTTCCCCATATGCATACTATTTCTTTATTATGGCATTATCCTACTAAGCTTGCCACCTGCCCTTCCTTCCTTTCTTCATTCATTTGATCTCTTCTTGAGACTCTGCTATATGCCAAGAGCTACACCAGATATTGGAAATATGCTCTCAATACTAATCAATGCCCTTAGGGAATTCATAGTCCAGTTGTCTAGTTCTATGCTGGAATGCCTAGAATCAAGCATCTCTGAGAAAATTTTCTAATAAACACATATACCACATTAATTATTTCCTGTGCTATTTGTCTCCCCAACCAGACTGGGAATTTTTGAGACCAGAAACCATATATAATCTTTCTCCTGCTTTCTCACATTCTGTCACATTGCCAAATATACAGTATTTGTTCAGAAAATATGGATAGCATCTTCTCATCCTAGACTTAGTCACTTCTAAATATCTTAAGAATAGCAGTTAAAAGAAAAGATAAATATTCATTGTACGTCCCTCAGTCATTCTTGTTTGGAGAGGATCAAAGAGCCCTAGACCGAATTAGAACATGTTCGTGGTTGTCTAAAGTAAGTTAAAATGTTAAGTAGAGTTGGAACTTGACTGACCTGGAATCTTAACAATATTTCCTAGAGTTACCTGATTGGTCATAAAACCAAGTTTGTAGATAACTGCTCAAAGATATGTTATACTTTTTTAGTTTTCTAAGACTAGTCAGTTGGCAATTATATCTCTGAAGGATAGCAATAAGATCAGAAGCTCACGGTGGTGCCTGTGGCTCAAAGGAGTAGGGTGTTGGCCCCATATACCAGAGGTGGCAGGTTCAAACCCGGCTCCAGCCAAAAAAAAAAGAAAGATCAGAAGCTCAAACCCTCAAATCATTGGCCAGCCATTCACTACAGCACAAAGTCCCCCAGTAAAAGAGACATCATTTATTCATCCAGTCACCAAATACTTGCCGAGCACTTACCATGTTCTAGAGAATAAGTTGACAACTGATCTCAATACTGGACAGTGTGCTTAGGATATGTGCAATCCCAGTTGACAGTTTACTGTGCTCACAAAGGTGGCAGACTGAGCCTCCAGAGAACCAGTTTCCCTCTCAGCACAGGATTCAGAAAGGAGCAGGCAATAAAACTGCCCATGTTTAAATACTCCTCCTGTGACTTCCATTCTTGTGGAAAAGAGTAAACCAGTGAGACCCAGAAAAGAGATTCCCCTAAACCAAAGAGTTAAGCCAGTGAAAGTGACCAATTCTATTTTTCCTGTTCTCCCCTCGATGCTCCTTAGGACTTAGAAGGGTTAGGTTATCCCCTCACTGAGAGATGCCCTGACATCTGATACTGACCCATCCGCATGGTTGCCAAGAACAGAATGAAAGTATGGCCCTTACGAGCGAGTTTCTGTACAAAGGTTTTCCTTAAAAACTCGTACTCTTCCCATCAAATACTCCTCTCAGTATTTCAGAAAACTTCATTCTACCTGCTTTGGGGGGAATAGACTAAGGAAAAGGAGAAGGCTCTGAGCTTATCCACTAAACATACACATCCTACAAATATTGGAGAGTAGGGCCAACACCACCATCCTCAGACTTCCAACCAGCCATAGGCTGGTGGTGCTGCCACTCAGCTGAGTCTGGGATGTACTGGTATGAAGACACGAGTCCTATTGTCCTTGTTCCTCCCCATCACTTCCTATAGAATTTCTTTCTACTGTCACCACAAAGCAAGATGTGAGTTTGCTGCTGTCACCATTTACAGTTGTAGTCATGTTTCCCATTACAGGAATGACAAGCTACATGGATAACATGTTCTTATCATCAAAAATGTGCTAGTAATATATTTTTCTCTTTCTCACAACCATACTTTGGTATTTAGAAAGACAGAGCTTTGTTATCTAGTTCTTTCACTTTCTTTACCTTTCTTTTCCCATCTTTTGTCCCACCAGCCATGATACCACCAGTCCTATCACTGCCCTTGAGTCATTGCTTCTTGAGTTTCTCCAAAGTCCTTCATCAAGTGCTGTGGTTAACTGTCGATGGACATATGTATGGATTCCCCATTTGACCAAAATATGCACTACAATTGTGTGTTTTTTTTAGCCAGCCACCGAACAGAATAATTCCATTTAGAACACTAGCATTTGTTCATTAGAAGTGTTTTCCTTCTTCTTTCTGTATAAACAATTGTGTCCCTCTGCTGTTTGGAGATGATTTTAAAATTTCATCTAATAATTTTGTTTCTGTCTTTCAGCTCATGGCAATTGCTCCCTAAAGGATAAAAAGAGTGTCATTTGTGACTTTTATCTACCTAACATCACTTGTCATGTTATAGGGACTCCGTGAATACTCTGTCATCAAGATCCTTTATAATTTTGCCATTGACAATCTAACTTGTACATATTTACTGAAGTAAGAAATTACAAAATCTTGACAGATGAATCAAGTATTCAAAGCTCATATGAATCTTCAGAGCATAAATTCCAATATCTTCTATGAGAATTCTTCCTGGATATCCATTTTCTTTATATGATTCCTGTTCCAAAGCTTAAAGTGGTTTTTCTTTTTTCAGCTTCTACAGAAGTTTCCTCTTTCTTCAAGCAAGCAGGTCTGACACATACTTAGTATCCACAAGTTTTCTCTGCCTGTGTTTTTTGGAAACACATAACCATTTTTTGACTGGTCTCAATCTTAACAAAACCAAATTCTAAATTTAAAAACATATCAGGGTAATTACATAAAGAAAGATGTCATGTAAGACGCTTATAGAAATGTTTATACTTTTTTCTCCCTAAAATATGTGTGTGTATATATATATTCCCTCTTTCAGAGAAATTTTTGAAATTGTTTTGAAAATAGCAATGAGTACTTTACATAAATGTAATAATATGATGCCTTTTCACTAAAGATTGCCAATATTCCTATTAACTCCAATTCAAAATTTACTGGAGTGAAGCCTCTGATCAACACCGAAGTCACAGATCAAATTGTTTTCATTACAGGCTACACTTCATAATCATTATAGCAATAAATTTATTGTCAAAAAACAAAAGCCAATGTTAGGAACACACAGCATATAATGCTACCTCAGGAGCAATTATTCACTTAGAATTATAACTTAGATACAGAATCTCAAGAAGAACTTTTCTCGTGCACAAAATAACTATCTTCTCTTTTACTTTTCTCTGTTTCTCTTTATTCTCTGGAATTATATCGAATTCAGTAGTTTTAGAGATTTGGCCAATTAGAAAAATTATAAAATCTTCCATAGGCCTTTTGTGCTTCTTCATACGACATTAACTGTCTTTTGTTTTAGACTGTCTTCCCCCAAATGCATATACAGCAAACAGCCTTGTAGGATGGAGATGATATTTCTCTCCTGACCAAAGAGCAAGACATTCATATGGCTCATTATATGATAGTCAATTCCCCTAAACTTAAGGTTCCTTTCCTCTAGTGCCACTCACGACATGTGCAGGTGTTATCTGGCCCTCTTTTTGTTGCCTTCAGGACTCAGAAAACTGACACAAATATGCTGATGCCCAGGCTACTTGTCATACCATAAGTAATAAAATTTTTTGTTTCTGATCCAGAAGGCTTATGTCTTCTGCCAGCAACAACGAAATTACAACAAACTAACTCATTAGCTTACAAATAAGGTGAAGTCATGGTCCCTTCATAATACTTCATAGTTTTTAGATGTACTGGCCAAAATCATTGGCAAGTCTTTGTTTCTCTAAAATTTCTTTTAAAAAATGAAAATGTGATGAGATCTTGACCTCACTTAATATGCACAGTGTAAGGATGCTCAGCGCCCCCAGATACTACAACTTAAACTTTACCTTGGAAGCAAGAAAAACATAACCTAAAAATTTGTATCTTCATGTTAATTTAAAATTTAAAAATAAATATTTCTACCATCTACTATCACTTTCTATGAAAGAAAGTAGAACGTATGAATATCAATAGAAAAGATACCATCTTGTCATTAAGGACAGAGTGAGAAAAACTTGGTCAAGAACTGGTCACTTCCCAGGCCAAAGACTAACAGGAGTTTGGACAATGCGTCCTATTTAGACGTAGTGTTGCCTCAATTTCAACCCACTAACAGCCCTGGTGGATAGTGTTTCCCAAAGTTCAGAAGGCTGTTAAGTAAAATTTTTCTACATTACTTATAGTCAAAATTTACAGCTCTCACAAGACCACTTCACATTCGTGAAGGTAGATTCCTATAACAGTGGAGGAAGAAGACACAAGAACAGCCCGAAGATCAGGAAAGACTTGCTTCCCAACCATAAAGCTCAGTCGTCTCTGAGATGGAAGATGGAGAGAAAGGGCTGTGGGAAGGGACCAACTTCCATCCCCTTCTCCACCACAGTGGCAGGGGCAGGCAATCTTTCCAGGGAGCCATATATCAGGGAGCAAAATTTCTCCAACTTGTGCCAAATCTAACATTTGGTTACAAAAGAATAGCAGCTGGAAATACTTCTTTCTTCTACTAGGAGGTATTCCATATGGATAGTCACTTCAAATATATATTTAAAAGCCAAAGCTTAAGTCCACATCACTATTAGGAAAAAGAAAACTTGGCAGAATAGTTTTCCCTAAAATAAGCATTCTCTATTCTAAGCCCCTCGAAGGAAGTTTGGAACTTGTCTCAGTTGCTCCATCTCTCTGTGTAAATTGGACTCCAATGCCCTTTGGAACCAGCTAGAGAGCTCCTCGAATCAAATTGGTGTTCTTCAAATTGCAGCCATTAGGGAAGAATTAAGGCACAGGGTCCTGCTGACAAATGAGATCCTTCCTCATGATGCTCTGTCTCTGATCATATGATCTACAAAATTCAATCACAAGGGATTTGAATCCCTGATGGTTATAAATAGTAGGGGAAATATCTAATTATAATCGCATTACCAAAACTCCACTTGAAAACTCTTTCTTAAAGCAGTTAACAAGATTTCAGATTCTTTTTTTTTTATTATTAAGTCATATACACATAGATCATGAATACATTTATGCATATGTGAGGTACAATGTATTTTTTTTTATACAATCTGACATGGTTACATCAAACCAATCAATGTAGCTTTCATCTCATTTACTTGATTATTGTGTTAAGACATTTATGTTCTACACTTGACAGATTTGACTTGCACCCTTGCAATGTGCTCCATAGGTGTGGTCCTGCCTTTTACCCTCCCTCTAGCAAACATCCCCCCTCCAGATTCTTTGCACATTATGACATTCATTGCTACCAAGTCTCAGAACACGCATGTCTTGTCTTATTAAAGAATTCTGAGCCTCATGGAGGCGATATTTTCATAGAAAAATATCCCTCCAGGGGAGAGAATGATCTTCTGACCCCAATAATTAACCTAAAACTTAGGTCTCTAGAAAGAAGCTAATAGGCAAAAAAGCAAATAATTACCATCAGTTCTGCACTGGCTTCTACAAATATATAATTGGTTCCTTTTGGCCTCACCTACTTAGGAATTCATTGCCCTTCTATTGACAGGAGTAGTCGCCCCCAGAGCCAAAGGAATAACAGTTAGCATAAGCTAGCCTCTACTTTATTGCTCATAATTATCTACGTATCAAATTATTTTAAAAGTTAAGATACATTAACTTGTCAGAGTAAAACATTGTGAATTTCCATATGCCAAAAATTATGCTTCAGGCCAGGCACAGTGGCTCACGCCAATAATCCTAACCCTCTGGGAGGCTGAGGTGGATGAATTGCCTGAGCTCACAGGTTGCAGACCAGACTGAGCAAAAGCGAGACTCTGTCCCTAAAAATAGCTGGGGGTATGGTAGGTGCCTGTAGTCCCAGCTACTTGGGAAGCTGAGGGAAGAGAATTGCTTAAACAAAAGAGTTGGAAGTCGCTATGAGCTATGACGCCATCGCACTCTATGGAGGGTGACAAAGTGAGACTCTGTCTCAAAAAAAATAAAGTTATGCTTCAAAGACACATTTTCCTCTTCCTATTCTGCAAGGATTTTTCTCATCTGCTGTAGTTAAATTTTAGATATTATGCAAACAACCTAAAGGATGATTCAGCTCTTAAATGAGACCTGATATACCCTCCCTCCTACTGTAGGAAAATGCCTGATTTTTATTTCCTCTATCTTGTTCATTCATGTGGCATTGCCACTTTGGGGGTGGGAGGACATTGGAAAAGGAAACAAACAAACAAAAATGCTCTTTCTTCTTCCATGTATTAAACAAGGTACCAAACATGCAACGATTGATGAGGGTGAAAGTCAGAAGCCAGAGCTCGTTCCTCATGGGTATTGTGCATAACAGAAATTTAATGACTTTTTTATACTTAGTAAATTGCCAGTTTCAGAAAGTATTTCTCTGACAGAGCACTAACATGAGCCCACCTAACAATAAATAAACTAATAAAGAACTCGCAGGACTTTAACACTTAAACAGAAATTACTAAAGGGACTGAAAAGGAAACCCTGATGAGAAAGACTGCTGGAGTTTTAGAGCCAAACTCTTTTAAGACTTAACTAAGAGATTGGAAGAGAGAATTAGCATTATCTTACTGCTACATCAGCATATCATTGGGCCTTTATTCCACAGCTGTCTCTGTTCTGTTTTACTTGCATGCTTTGAGTTTTCTGAATTAGTCAAAGAATTGGAACCTCTGACTAAACACAGTAGCCAGGTATTCCAAATTTTCAAAGAAATAGAAAATAATACAATATGCTATAACAAAAAAAAATGCATCTAATATAATCTAGTCTATACTCGATCCAGACTTCCTCAGAGGCTTCCCAGGTGCCATCACAGCATTCAAAATTCTGTTCATCATTGCCTTTTACAGGACAGAAGGAAGTAACCTCACCCTCTATGACATCTGGAGGGCTTTACTATTGTTTAATAAATACCCATCCTGAAAATGAGTTATTTCCTTATTTGTGTCTTTCGCACTCTACAGGTGACTGTTTAATATGAATCCCCCCTTCCAGTTAATGAGTCATGTAGTCAAGAAATACCAATTGTTGTCCTGAGTCTACCATGACCTTTGTGAACTTGAGCAGATCAAAAGCATCTGTTTGTAAAATAAGAAAGTGATTGAAATAATTAATCAAGGTATTTTCCACAATAAGAATATATGATGGTAAGAACAGTTACTCTTAAAAAGTTTTGTTAAAGAGAATCATCAATGTAACAATAAAAAATAGGGTTTGCCTTTTTATGCCAAGCAAGTATACAAAGCAAGGGGTGAACGCAGCTGCTGCTCTGCTGTGGGAAGAACCATGAGCTCCAGCAGTGGAGTATTTATCTCTCCTGGAATTTCCCTAAGGAGGAGACTCACTTGTGATATCTGATATATGGGAGTTAAGGATGGGCAAAGATGGGCCTGGGAGTGGCTTCAGAAAAAGTGGAGGAGAGGTAAGAACCATCCCTCCGGAGGGTCACTGGCCCTCTGCCTGTCAGCTCTGCTCCGGGGACTGACCCGTGCACTGTGGCTCTGCGCTTTCCCTGCCTACCAGGCAGCATTTCTTGGTCTCCATCCCCACCCGGATATCTAACACTTAGACACCTTTCACTGAGACTAGAAGATGTAGTGTCTCACCCAAGCTCTTTGGCTGTTGGACCTTCTCACTCACATTTTTGCCACCTCAGCTCTTTCCTATCCTCTTATCCCAGGCCAGGGTTGAGAGCTTGTATAAGCCACCCCCTGCCACAAGGTCCCAGACAGGGAAGAATCTGTCTATGGAACTTATTTCTAGCCAATGTGTAAAGCATTCTAGTTTCCCTAAGTTAATGCGTTCTTTCAACAAGCAATTCTTAGGCTCCTACCTTGTGCCAGACGCTATAAACAGACAAGGAAATAGTAGGTAGGAGCAAGTGCTGAGAGGAAAATAATACAGGGTGTTTATATAGGAATGTTCTAGGACGCTTTAGGTTGCGTAGTGAGGAAAGTCCTCACTGAAGTCGGGACATTTCAGCTAAATACTGGTGGGTAGGAAGGAGGCAGCCAAGCAAAGACTCGGGGGAGGGAGAGGATGTTCCCGGCAAAGGGAAATGCTATAGCAATAGCCTTAAGAAAGGAATGAGGCTGCTGAGCTGAGAAACAGAGAGACCACTGGGCCAGAACGCGGGAGCTGAATGGAGAAAAACCGAGATGAAACTGGAGTGTTAAACTGAGTCAAGGAAGGGAGGACATCACAGGCTGGAGTTAAGGAGCTTCAGTTTTATGCTAAGGGTGGCAGGGGATTTTAAGCAGTGAAGTGATGGGACATGATCTACATGTTAGAAGATGTTAAGAGAACCACGGTAGAATCCGGGAGGTCCACTATGGACCCATTGCCATGGTCCAGGCAAAATGAACTGGTTGCCTAGAGAGATAACTGTAAATACAAACAAAGTGGATGGAATTTCAAGACAGAGGAGGCAAGACATGCTAATTGATTAGATTGAACCATGAGGAAAAGAAACATCAAAGATGACTTCTGCATTTTTAGCATATGGGTGAATGGTCATACCACTTACTGACATGGGTAAACGTGTGAAAGCGATAGCATGCTGGCAGATGTTGAAAAACCAAGTTTCAGGGGGAAAAAAGAAAAATCCTTGATTTGTAGTATTTGGCATACCAGCAGTATAAATATTCCCACCACTGCCTATTCAATCTATAGAAGTGGCATCCCTGAATGAGAGATGGTCACTAGTTGGTTTTCAGGACCTGGTAGGAATTGGCTTCCTCACACCATTGGCAGTAAGAAGCTTTGAAGAGAGAATAAAGTCAAGAATCCTATCTTCATGCAGACTAATTTAAAAAGTGCTATTAGACATCTAGGGGTCAATAAGTTATAATTTTTCTCAACTGCATACAAGTCCATAATTCTATTTACATGAGTACCTGAGAACTAACTTGTATCTCTGCAATCAAGCTACCTGGACTGCATTGTCTTAATTCCCTGCAGAAATATTTTCACTGATCATTTTTTCTTTTCTTCTCTTTCTTCTTATTCTATCCTCTATTCTATTTGCATCTAGGCACATATGTATGCATGTGTATTCATTTTCTATTGTTGCTGTAATAAATTAGCATACACTGAGTGACTGAACACAAATTTTTTATCTTACTGCTGCGTGGGTCAGAAGTCTGACATGGGTCTCATGAGGCTAAAATTAAGGTGTCAGCAGGATGTGTCCCTTTCTGGAGACTCGAGGAGAGAGTCCACCTTCTCGGCATTTCCCGTCTCTAGAGACCATCCTCATTCCCTGGCTCTGGGTCCTGTTTTTCCATCTTCACGGCCAACAGGTTGAATCCTTCTCCTGCTATATCACTTTGACCTTTGCTGCTTTCACACGTCCACCTGAAAAGTCCCCTGTAATCACATTGGGCCAACTTAAATAATCCAGAATAATCCCCCTATTCTAAAATCAGATGATTACAAACCTTAATTTGCAAACTAATTCCCCTAACCTATTAACAAATTCCAGGGAATAGAATGAGGACTTCTTGGGGTGGCCGCTAGTCTGCCTACCACAATAATTATGTACGTATGTATGCCACCCCAGGGCAAACATATGCACAGTTACGTTTGTATATCTGTGCACGTATGTCTATACACGTACATAAGGACATATATTCCTACAACACAAAAACTTACTCATTTCTTCTATTACAATATTGTCCCAGAAAGAATCCTCTGTACAAGACCAAGATGTATATTATCACCCATCAGTGTCTGTGGGGGACAGGTTCCAGGACTTTACACGGATACCAAAAGCCACGGACACGCGCGTCTCTGGTATAAAATGCATTTCTACATGTACTGAACAAACTCACATTCTCCCCTAGATTACTTATAATATCTAATGAGATGGAAATGCTATGTAAATCATTGTTAAGTGATATTGTGTAGGAAATAATGACAAAGAAGAAAGTCTGTACATGTTCGATACAGACATAAATAGTTTTGCCAAATATATTCCACCCACAGCTGGTTGAATCTCTGAGCAGAGGCAACAAAGGACAAAGTACACTTCCTTTTTTAATTCAAAAAGACTGTAGAATTCATCTCATTGCTATTAATTTGTTTTCCAAGAAGCGGTGAGCTAAATTTTAAACTCAAATGTAATATTTTGCTAATCCCTGCTAAGCATATCTATTTATCACCTTTTAATTAGTATATTGAATCTGTATTTGAATGTTTATAGTTTTATAATTATTCTGTATTCTATGTATTTCATACTGGAAACTATCACCAATGCTTTTTTGGAAGAGAAGCTCTAAATTACAAACAATAACAGCTCTGAACGAAATCCCAGGAAAGCTCCCTGGTAGTGTTACACATTCTTTAACTCAGTGTAGACCGCGACGTTGAAATACAAACCATGGAAAGCTGAAACCATATAGTAATAAGACTCCAAGTCCCTGAGAAGGAAAAGAACGTTCACGCTAGCTTTCCATTTCCCACAGTTCCGAGCTCTGAGCCATTCCAAGAAAATCAAAATGTGATAATCCCAGTCAGATAGAATATCCGAAAGAAAAAAGAAAGGAAGAAATGGAGCCTGGGTGGCTAGATGCTCTCACTGCAGGGAAACCTCCGAATCGTCCCCCACCCCCCACACCCCAGGCATTCATCCCTGCCTCCTGCTTCACTTCTAGAGCTCAGAGACCCCCGGGCATGTCAGAGGATTTCAGAGGAGCCACTGGGTGCGAACCACATCACACATATTAAAAAGCCCAGCCCCAAGACAGGAGCTAGTCCCAGGAACAGCAGTTCCACAGCCCAGACCTCGGCCTCATGCCAGTTCCTGCTAGCAGTGGTGTGCTTCATTAATTCCACCCCACCTAGAAGAGGAGCTGGTGGGTCACAGCTGGACACCTCCTCCTGAGTGGCAGCTCAGGCCTTCCTGGAGCAGGCCTACCCTCTACCCCAGGTCCCTCACTGCCCCTCGTGAAGGACCACTTACTTCCTTGAACTTATTTCCTTTGGAGGCAGAACAGAGCTCAAAGCCCAGCACCCAGGTCTACCAGGGTGTGCCCTTGGGAAAAGCACTTAAGTCTCTGACCCTATGTAGCTTTATCTCTAAAATATGACTAATAATGGGGTCCCCCTTGTGGATTTGCAGGGAGAATGAAATGCCTTGAGACATGTAAATTCTTTAGCAAATTGTCTGCCATGGTAAGTGCCCCCCAAATGTGAACTTTAGGTATTGGTAACAATAATAAAAATTAATAATGCCTCCATGTGGAATGATGCCAACACGCATTGTATATGAGTAATCCAACAAGATCTAGTGGTTTTCGTTCTCAAAACAGAGCTCTGGAAAAAAATGCAGTCCACAGAGGTCAACGTAGTGAGGATTTAACCTGCAAATAGCCTGCCGTGATGCCACTCATTAAACAAAGCAATTTTTAGACATAATGGTCTTTACAATTACCCTGCATTTGCTCTTTGTAAACATCAAGTTACTTATAAGGAAACTGAGACATAGAGAAATATTTACCCAAAGCCACACAGCTAGTGAGTTGCATCTTTACCCATCCTGTTTTGAGGTCACAGTTGATGTTGTTGACTACATCCTTTATTCGATCTATTGCATCTCAGAGAGAAATTGAGAACCCTACCACATGCCAGTTTTTTGTTTGTTTGTTTGTTTTGCAGTTTTTGGCCGGGGCTGGGTTTGAACCCACCACCTCTGGCATATGGGTCCAGTGCCCTACTCCGTGGAGCCACAGGTGCCACCCAAGTGTTTTGTTTTTTTTTTAATGTCCATTCATGTACTGGCCACACATCCTCTCTCCAAACTAGGTCTCCCCTCCCCGAGGCCCACACCCCTTATCTTGTTCTCATATTATAGGCCAAGCTGCCTTGTTTGTTTTATAGCCCTGCAAGGTCCTCAGCTAAGTTCTCTGGGACCCGATCCCCACAGGGTCTTCCTCTGGACATCTGTCCTTGGGAGTCAGAGACTAACAGACCCTCAAATTCTGAATTGTGGGGGCAGAATTTTTTCTGTTCTTTTCCATGATGACTCCATTTTTTGTTCTCTCTCTTTTGCCTCCCCAAAGAAATATTACAAGGACTTATGATCAGAAGTTAAACAAACTTTTTTAAAATCCTGCCTCCAACAATTACTGAATATGTGACCTACAGTAAGTTACTATGAAACATCCACTTTCTCCACTTATAGAAAGGAGGTAATAATGGCATTTATCTCACTGGCTTCTTATACAATTCAATGAGGATTAAGTGTATGACTTTTAGCGTAATACCCGGTACAGAGTGAGTATTCAATATAGGTAAGATGTTATTATAACACTCATCACAGTGTAAATGTCTGACGTATTGTTTCCTGCCAGACTCTGATTATGTCATTCACTGTGCTGTTCTTACTTCCTATCACAGTGCCCAGCCCCTAGTTGTGTCTAACTGGACACTTGCTGATTGATGGAATGATTGAAAGAATGTTATGAATGAATCTTTATCAGGCATATCCCACACCATTCTCACCCGCCCCCTAGTGGTGTTGTAATGAAGTCTCCTTCTCAGGGAGTCCTAAAATTTGCCTTCAATAGGGTATTTTGGAGGAAGAGAGAAACATGTAGAAAAAGTTTGCAGGAAACTTTGTACATAATGTGCTGTAGGAAACCTTTACACTATTCTCTTTTAAAATACTCAAAGATTGACATTATTTATCCTGGCTTTTAGAGCCAGACTGCTGTTTCTTTGACAGTTATATGACAGGGACCCTGGGCCATCGGTAACCCCAGTCATATTCTGGTTATATGTATTCACAGAGCCTTCCTTCCAAGGAGGCTTCGTTTCCAAAGAGGCTCCATTATACACAGCCTTAGCGTTTTGGTGTGTTGTTGGTAATGAGTAACCACTCTAGTTGCAGAAAAAAAAAAAAAACTAAACCAGAAAGAAGGAAGGGGATAAAACGAAAAAGAAGAACCAGTGTGAGCTGCATTTGGACAGTAAATTCCAGGGGACTTTGAGAAAGTATTATGGGAGGAATGGTGATGCTTGAGATATTGTGAGATAGATAGAGAAAGTATTTTTAAAATAGTTTTTTTATGTGTGGTAAATGGAATTCACCTTTAAAATCTCTTTACTAGGCTCGGTGCCTGTAGCTCAAGGGGCTAAGGTGCCAGCCATGTACACCTGAGCTGGCGGGTTCGAATCCAGCCTGGGCCTGCCAAACAACAATGACGGCTGCAACCAAAAAATGGCCGGGTGTTGTGGCAGGCACCTGTAGTCCCAGCTGCTTAGGAAGCAGAGGCAGGAGACTCGCTTGAGCCCAGGAGTTGGAGGTCGCTGTGACCTGTGATGCCACGGCACTCTACCCAGGGTGACAGCTTGAGGCTCTGTCTCAAAAACAAAATAAAAAAATAAAATAAAATCTCTTTACTAGACTTCAGTACATATTGAAATAGCTTTCCGAAGATTTTTGAAATATCTAAGTGGTATGTTCTTTGAACAGGATGCTTTTCTAAGACTTCCCAAATTGGGTCCTACTTTCTTTTAGCTTACAAACGTATTTGGTCAATGAACATTTATCTATTGCTATAAACGTAGCTGGGTAGGAAGAACAATTTCTGTTTCTTCAATATCCTTAACCACATAACTCTTCATAAGGAACCCTATATAATGACTTTCTTCTTCAAAACTTCCCTTTATATCCATATTTACTTTATTCTAGCTGTATTAAAATGACTACTACTTCAGGAAGCCAGCAGATCATCAAGCATAATTCCTCAAAAAATCAGTTCCCTTTTAAGGACAGATTTCCAATAAAATCGCCTTTCTTGCCTCCTTACCTGTGTTTGGTTGAATAAACGAGCAGTTGCTGGCCTCCCCAGGTCCACAGGATGGTAGGAGGATGCAGTCCATGCGACTGGTTCTCCAGGCCCGAGTGCTTCTCTAGTCTCCCAGCTACTCTCGGCATGACCTTCACAATATCACAGAAACTCCTGGGTTCCAAATCTTCATCGTTTTTCATTTCTTCCATTTTGAAAAAAATCTATATTGGAATTTAAATAATGCATGCTTATTGTACAAAGCTCAAACAAGGTGGACTTACATAAAGTGAAACTCTTCTCATCCTCTTACACTTTGCCCTATACGTACATATAAAACAGTATACAACATCTACAAATAAAAGATGCATTATAGGTCATAATATGCAATTTTCTTAAAAATTAGATCATACTGGGCATGATATTCTAAAATTTACCTTTTTCACTTTTTTTTAAATTGAAAAAAATAATAGACATGGAGTTTTCGTGAGGCTTAAATGACATAAGATATGTGAAAAGAATTTGACTATTATGAGACACTATGCAAAGGTACTATCTTACTGTTCTAACTAGGAGGTCTTTGCTCACAATTTGCTCTTCCTATAAAAGGCAGAAAGGCAGCAAATAAACATTATTCCAATATATAAACATAATAAAAATAATGTATTTTTATGTTAAAAAAAGAAAGAAAGAAAAGAAATGGCCAACTTTCCTTCTTCACCTTGGTTTCTTCAAAATACTCTCCATCCCCAAGTCAAAGGCACTCTTGGGGGGGAGTATGGGTGGAGGGAGGGCAATTGGTGGGATCACACCTACGGTGCATCTTAGCAGGGTACTGGGGAAACTTATTAAATGTAGAGTATCAATGTCTTTATATAGTGATCAAGAAAATGCCATGAAGGCTAT
>CAUYON010110139.1:0-18148 GCA_963573935.1 Arctocebus calabarensis | reverse complement strand
TCTTTCTTTCTTTCTTTCTTTCTTTCTTTCTTTCTTTCTTTCTTTCTTTCCTTCCTTCCTTCCTTCCTTCCTTCCTTCCTTCCTTCCTTCCTTCCTTCCCTTCCTTCCTCCCTCTTTTCTTTCTTTCTTTCTTGGAACAGATTCTCACTTTGTCACACTTGGTAGAGTGCTGTAGCTTCACAGTTCACAGCAACCTTCAGCTCTTGGGCTTAGGTGATTCTCTTGCCTCAGCCTCCTGAGTAGCTGGGACTACAGGCGCCTCCCACAATGCCTGGCTATTTTTTGTTGTAGTTTGGCCAGGGCCAGGTTTGAACTCACCACCCTCAGTATATGGGGCTGGCACCTCACCCACTGAGCAACAGTCTCCACCCCTTTTTTGATTTCTTTTATCAGTGTTTTGTAGTTCTTTCTTGAAGAGATATTTAGCCTCCTTGGTTAAATATATTCCCAGGTATTTTATTTTATTTTATTTTATTTTATTTTATTTTATTTTATTTTATTTTATTTTATTTTTTGCAACTGTTATAAATAGAATTGAGTTCTTGATTTGATTCTCAGGTCAGTTGTTTTTGGTATATAGCAGTGCTGGTGGTTTGCATATGTTGATTTCATGACCTGAGACTACTGAATTCATTTATTAGATCTAAGAGTCTTTGAAGGAGTCTTTGGGGTTTTCTGAGTATAGTATCATGTTATTTGCAAACCGAGATAGTTTGACTTCCTCTTTTTAATTTGGATGTGCTTTATTTCTTTCTCTTGCCTGATTTCTCTGTCTAGAACCTCTAGTACTATGTTCAATGGAAGTGGCAAAAGGGGGCATCCTTATTTCCTTCTAGTTCTTAGAGGGAATACTTTCACCTTCTCTCCATTCAGTATGATATTGGCTTTGGGTTCACTGTACATGTGGTATGTTTCCTCAAGGATTTTTATCATAAAGCAGTGCTGGGCTTTAACACATGCTCCTTTGGCATCTATTGAAATTATCTTACGATATTTTATAAAAATTTTGTTTATGTAGTGAATCACATTTATTGGTTTGCATATGTTAAACAGTCCTTGTATCCCTGGGATAAAACCCACTTGATTGCAATGAAATATCTTTTTGATATGCTGTCAGATTCAGTTTGCTGGTATTTTGTTGAAGATTTTTGCATTTATGTTCATCAGGGATATTGGTCTATAGTTTTCCTTTCCTTGCGGGGCCCTTTGTCCTTTCTTGACTTTGGTGTCAGTGTGGTACTGGCTTTACAGAATTATTTAGGAAGGTTTCTCTCTTTCTTGGTCTTTTGAAACTGTTTCAGTGGGATTGGTGTCTATTCTTTGAATACCCAGTAGAAACCAGCTGTGAATCCATCTGGTTCCAGGCTTTTTTTGTTGTTGGAATATTTTTTGTTGCTGATTCAGTCTCACTACTTATTATTGATCTATTCAGGATTTTTATTTCTTCCTGATTCAAGTTTGAGGAGTTATGTATTTCCAGGAACTTATTCATGTCCTCTAGATTTACCAGTTTGTGTGTATAGAGGTATTCGTACTAGTCTTTGATGATCTTCTGTATTTCTGTGGTGTCAGTTGTAATGTCTCCTTTTCCATTTCCGATTGAACTTGTTTGAATCCTCTCTCTCCTTTTTTTGATTGGTTTAGTTAGTGGTCTATCAATTTTATCTTTTCATAGACCTACCTTTTCATTCCATTTATCCTTTTTATTTTTATTTATTTATTTTGGTTTAAATTTAATGTAGTTATGCTCTGATCTTTTTGTTTCTTCTGCTAGCATTGGGTTTGGTTTATTCTTGTTTTTCCAGTTTTTTGAGGTAAGATGTGAGGTTGTCAATTTGCAATCTGTCTTTTTGGTGTAGGCATTTAGCACTATAAACTTCCTTCTCAATACTGCTTTTGTTGTATCTCAGAGGTTTTGATAGCATGTGTCACAGTTATCATTCATTTTGAAAAATTTTTAAATTTCCACATTAATTTCATCATTTATCTAGAAATCATCAAGGAGCATATTGTTTAATTGGATGTGTCTGTGTAGTTTTGAGATTTCCTCTTTGTATTGATTTTTAGTTTATTCCACTGTGGTTTGAGAGTATGATTTTGATTTTTTAAAATTTATTCAGACTTGTTTTATGGCTTATCATATAGTCTATCTTAGAGAATATGTCATGTGTTGATGAGAAGAATGTGTATTTTGCAGTTGTTGGGTGGAGCGTTCTGTAAATGTCTATTAGGTCCATTTGTTCTAGACTCTAGTCCAATGTTTCTTTGATGACTTTCTGCCTTGATGATCTGTCCAGTGCTGTGTGCAGAATGTTTAAGTCCCCCACTATTGTTCTATGGTCTATGTCTTCCCTTAGCATTTGTTTCATGTGTCTGGGAGCCCTAACATTAGATACATATTTATATTTAGCATTGTTATATCTTCTTGTTGAATTGATCTCTTTCTCTTCATATAATGACTTTCTTTGTCTCTTTTTACTGTTTTTGTTTTAAAGTCTGTTTTATATGTTGCAAGAATGATTTTCATTTGCTTGGAATTTTTTCCATACTTAACATTGAGTATATAAGAACTGTAATGTGTAAGGTGGGTCTTTTGAAGGCAGCAGACATTTAGGTTGTATTGTTTCATCTAAGCTATATCTTTTGTGTGGGGTTTTAGACTATTCGCATTCAAAGTTATAGTCATGGTGATTGTTACCTAGTTGCTAGGTATTGTTCTAGTCATGGTGATTGTTACCTAGTTGCTTTGTATTCTCCAATGTGTTACTATTTTATATGCACTGTAAGTTTTACACATTTGACTGTTTTTGAGATGGGGAGCATTGACCTTTCATTTCTATGTTTAGTATTCCTTTGAGTATTTCTTAGAGGGTTGATCTAGTCATGACAAAATCCCTTAGCTTTTGCTTGTTTGGGAAAGACTTTATTTCTTCTTAATTTATGAAATCTAGTTTTACAGAGTACAAAATTCTCTTCAAGAAAACTAAAGCTAGGCTCCCTTATTTATAAATATAAATAAGGTTTCTGCTGAGAAGTCTGCTGTTAGTCTGATGGCTTTTCCTTTGTAGGTTATTTGATGTCTTTGTATTGCTACTCTCAAATTTTCTACTTCATATTGACTTTTGCCAGTCTGCTAATAATGAGCTTAGGTGATTTTCTCTCTCTCTCTCTCTTTTTTTTTTTTGCATCAAATGTCCCAGGAGTTCTTTTAGTTTATTGTATATGTATCTTTAAAGCTCTAGTTTAGACTAGGGACATTTTCCTCAATTACTTCCTCAAACAGGTTTTCTAAACATTTTGCGTTTTCTCCTTTCCCTCCAGGGATTTCTATGATTCTTAGGTTTGGGGGTTTTACACAGCCCCATTTTTCTTGGAGGTTTTGTTCATTTCTTTTAAGTTTCCTTTTTCTTTGTCTGCATGGGCTAACTTGAAAGCCTTGTCTTTAAGCTCTGAAATTCTTTCCTCTTCTTGGTCTAGTCTATTGTTGGAACTCCACACTATATTTTGTAATTCCCTAAAAGAGTCTTTCATTTCCCAGAAGTTCTGTTTTTTTTTTTTAAATCTATCTCTTTAGTGAATTCTTCATTCATGTCCTGAATTATATTTTTGGTGTCTTTGTGTTGATTTTAAATTTTCTGTTGGATCTTAATGAGCTCACTTGCAAGCCATATTTTGAATTCTATATCTGGTGTTTCAAAAATTTTCTTTTCATTGGAATCCATTGCTGGAGAGCTAGTATAATTTTGGGGGGGTGTCTAAACACCCCTTTCTCCCTACTACCAGGGTTCTTACACCATTTCCTTCTCATGTATAGAAACTGTCATTCCTTATTTTTGAATTTATTTTCATTTGGGTGAGGCTTTGTTTTGTTTTTATTTTGTTTCATTTTTCCCTCTTGAGGATATGAATATATTGTGTTTAGCTGTTTGGCTTCAATTTGGGGTGCTGCCAGAGGGCCAAGACTCTGTATGAGTTCCTTGGTTGTACACAGCCTTTCTGCTCTAGCTTTCTCAAGGGAGGAGGCTCTCTGTCTTCGCAGTACTGGAATTGTGAAGGCTTGGGAAGCTCATCTCATTCTATATCACAGTGCCTGTTTGACAGGAGGTATAAAATTGGGTCTCGTGTGGAGGGTTTGGTGTTTCTACCTCCAGATCTGGCAGGCATTACTTACAAGTCTGAGTCCACAGTAGAAGTTGGTTGTAGATGTTACTATGAGGGGTTCTCTGTTTTCTCTGCCAGTGGACCAGCCTAAGGCAGAAAAGCAATCCATTTCCCCATCACATCTCTGTCCTGGGGTTTATGATTCTTAGTTCAGCCAACCCTTTTGTCTATTTCCAGACCCCCTGAGATTTGCAGAACATGTCTGTCCAATAGCCCTCTGCCCAAATGGTAGTGGAGCAGAACCTCCTCTCTTAGCTCAGGACAGACAGCTTGAGGTGCACTTGTCCCCACTGTGGGCAGCACTGAGAGGGAGAGGTACACTGCCTCTTGCCTTGTGCAGGTAAAGACCTTCTGGTGCTGCTGCGGTTGGGGCTGCCCAGACCTCAGGTTCCTGGGGGCTAGTTCAGGTGCAACAGTGGTGGGTGAGGTTAGGTAATGTCCAGTCCCCTAGATGGTGTGCTTGTATAATGGGAGCACAGACCAAGACTGGGCTGGCAAACTTGTCCTCTAGCCTCCCTGGGCCCATGCCTTATCTGTGATGGGGTGTGGGGGAGGTGACCTCCTAATGTGGCAGATGCTCAGGCAGAAGATCTTATAAGTAAACCCATTAAACCCAAGTCAGCTCTGACCACTGCAGAGAGTACCCCCTTTCTGAGACCCTTCTATGACTTCCTGTATCCATTCAGGTTTAGCCCTATGCTTTCCTCCTTCTTCTGGAACAACCAGCCATTTGACTTGAGGACACACTGCTCTTCTTCCCCTGTAACCCAACTCCTGCATAGCTTGCTCATAGGGTGGCTCCCCTCTGCCTTGACTGCTGCTAGCAGAGTCTCCCTCAAAGGTATGGGTGGTAACTTTCAACCAAACAACTTCCATTTCACAAAGCAAATTAGGAAATACATAATTGTAAACTGTCACACTCCAGGATTTTGCATCAGGCCAGCAGACCTCATGAACTTACACCTCACAGTAGTTCATGGATCTGTTCTAGGGCAACTTCTCAAGGTGGCAAATGTGAGTACACACCAAACACACACGGCCTCTCTGCCCATGAAAGTAAGAGGGAACGTGATAGAAATGCAAAAGTAAGCTTAGTAATTCATGTCCTAACATTCTCTTAGTTAGAAATGATCTAGGTATACATAAACATTCATTTAATTAACTTGATTTAGTCTCGGTCCCAGTTTTGAGTTACCTAAAGATTTTGGAAACTGTTTTCAAGCTGACATACTACATAACATACAAAATGCAATTACTTTTTTTTTTTTTTTTGCAGATTTTGGCCGAGGCTGTGTTTGAACCCGCCACCTCCAGCATATGGGGCAGGTGCCCTACTCCTTTGAGCTACAGGTGCCACCCTACTTTTGAATTAAAGTTATTATAATAATAATTGAATTTGGTTAGACACAAATTATATTTTTCATAATCTTAAATATTTACTAGAAATAGTGCCAGCTTATTTGATCCTTAAACCTAGATAGGTTTAGGAAGATTATATCCAAGGAGACTAAAAATGTAAGCTTGTACCCTACTTAGTGATTCAGACATGTTGGGTTTCATTAAACCAATAATATTAAACTGTCCTCATTTTCCAAGGATTTACACAAATTATATGAGCTTGAATTCTTAAAATACTTGAATTTTTACTAAAATACTTTTTAAAAAGTGCATTGAAAGTATTGGAAAGTTGATTTTCTTACCTTCTGGGCATGTTTAAAGTGTTCAATTTATGTAAGCACTTGTTGATTTCTAAGCCAATTAGAAGAGTTCCTTTATTTAAGAGATTTTATAATATAATTTGCTAAGACCATCTGGAAGTAGGAAAATGCCACACACTCATACAATGAGATGTGGCAGCCCTTCTGAGTCACTGACACATAGACATGTATCAGAGAGAGAAATAGTTTATAGCTTCAATTCAAGATTTACTCTTGCGTCAGGAGTAAACAGAGTTTTGGAGCTCGCTGGAAGAGCCTGGGTATGGGTCAAGCTCCCCACCATGCGATGAGGGGCCGGGCTGAGCACAGGTTGGGTCCAGAATGAACAGGTAGGGGTGCGGCAGGAAGGGCTCTGAGAGCCGTGTCATGAGACAAGCAAGTGGGGCTCCAGAGGAGGTCTGTTCTGTCCATGTCAAGTCACCAAAGCTGAGAAAGGAAGAATGCACAGGATAGTCAGGGGGACGCTGTCTTCACACTGCGTGAGTGAAGGCTCACCAGTGAGTGGCCTGAGAGCAAGGGTGGCAGCCTCGGCAAGTGGGGCGGGTAGACACAGGAGGCGTCCCGAGTCTACGGCACCAGAGGAGAGAGGTCATGGAGGAGGCTGGAGGTGGGTCTCATCTCAAACTCGGGAAGGCAGGAGGGCCTCGGAGGTTTCCCATTTCTTAGAACACTTTCCAGGAAAACTAGGCTTAGATAAAGTTTAATCTTGCCATAATGCTGCAAACTAAAGAAGGTACACTAAAAGCAGAATAATTTTCTTACCAAACCTAGAGTCAATATATTTTGTTCATTGATCCTTTAAATTACTAGTGATGCTATAAATTCCTTGTGATTAACATCTTATGTAAGAGTAAAAATAGAATTTTATAAAAGTAGTCATCAATTAAGAAGCAACAATTTCTATGTTGAAGAATATTTTCACTTATGGAGAGACTTGTTGCTTCAAAGAAAGGGTAATCATTAGAGCCGAAATGCTGCCTTGCTGCTTTTTCACAGACCTGGAGGCTCCCTGCTTTTCTTGGGTAATGACATCATCAAAAAGAGATTCCTGGATGGGGGGGCAGGGTGTACGGCACCCCTCTTGGGGGTGGGACACAATCATAGGAGGGGCTTAAAAAAAAAAGATTCTCACATTTGGCCAAACCTCTACACTCAGCACAATTTAGTGATTTTTTCAAAGAAAAACCACATCTCAGGATATTTCAACTTCTAGGTATACATTAGCTTGTCCATAATAAATCTGACTACAGAAGTCACAAAATCATTTTTCCAATATGTAACTTTCCTACCAAAAGCTTTTCATCATTGTCTTTCCATAAGGGATTTCATAATCAGATTAAATGATAGAAATTCTTGATTTTAAGCATGATTTTTTTTTGATGTTTTTTAAAAGAAAGCTGCCAAATATTTTTACATTAGAGGAGCATACAAAGCAAGACGCAGAAGGATGGTTTCTGGGAAAAGGACCATGAGGATAAATTCAATTGCAGGTTAGAAAGGAATACTGGCATGGGGCCTGGCCGGTGGGCGGCCCTAGTGTGGTCTGGGGGTCACTCCTCACCCAGTGACCACAAGAGCTCCTTAGGCCTCATGTCCATGTGCCAGTGGGGGGGCACCTCCCTCCCCCAAACCAGAGGTGAGGGTGGTGGCCCTCCTGGTGTGGGAAAGCCCCAGCCCAGGCCCTGATTGAGAATTGGCTGAACAGAGGGAGAGGAATCAAATGTAGCCCTGTGTGGTGAGCTTCATTATTTTCATTTTAGAGGTAAGAAAATGGAGCCCCAGGGCAGTGAAGTGACCTGGGTGCAGCAGAGGTGCTGGTGGGGGCTCAGGTTCCTGACTCTGCATCCCAGTCTCCGCCTCCTCTCCTTGCCAGGAATTTGCCCCAAGGAGACCTCTGCATTTTCAGTATGGTGTTATGACTCAAGATTTAGATGACCGGATGAAACAATGAAATAAGTGACCTCTGCTTCTCCCACCGAGTGGGGCAGATAGCAGCTGTCACACTAGGAAGTGAGAGGCAGGTTGGGTCGTCCAACACCCATGTGGCACAGGCTCAGGGGTGCCAAGGAAGGGCACACCCTTGGTGCTGGTAGATGTCCGAGTCTGCTCTGACAGCCGGGCTGTGCCTGTTACATCACCCTGGGTAAGGCAGAGTTTTCCTGCATGTTACACCTTACCATGTTCCCTGTGGAGAACGCAGGGTCCCTCAGGAGGCAGGGTGGAAGGAGGGACTCTGGGACATGCCCTGTTGTGGTTTCTGCACAAGAGAGGCAGGCAAGTTGCAGGCCAGGCCTGGCGGGTCTGACTAAGTATAGAGCTCTGGGGCAGTGGGGCTGTCCCTGCTCGTCTGAATCCTGGCCCTGGGGTGATTATGGTGGGTAGCTAATGGCCTGGACTTTGAGAATCTGATTTAATCTGCAAGAAGAGGACCTCAAAACTGGGTCAGGGCAGCCTCAACAAACTGTGTGCCCTGCCTAACCTGCCCTGGACATACCCCCCACTGTCCGCTGCCTACTGCCTCCTTCTGGCTCCTTGGGGCTGCGTCTGACCTGGCATGAGGCCCAAGAGCAAGAAAGGCCCATTCTGGCCCAATCTCCTCACACTTGAAGGTGACTTTGAGCATCTTTTAAATATGCATGAAAGGAAGTGGAGATTTGGGTATTGGTGTGACTAAAGAGAGCTGCTTTGTCTATTCACATGTATCAAGGCCCCCTTTTCTCTTGCTCACTTTTACTATAAACTTGGAAGTGATTGCATCAGGATCGAGTTGCCTCTACAGGACGTAGGTAAAGGAGTCAGCCAAATGGTGGTGAGGAGAGTGTTCCCACCAGCCCCTACCACCTTCCACACCTGTGCCCAGTTGTCATTCAGGCCATAAGACAGGTCTTTCTAAGCAGATTTAATTTAATTACCTGAGGCCTAACCTTCCCAAGGTCACAGCACATGTGGGCGGCAGAGTCAGAACTCCTGGTCTCTGAACTCTGAGCCCTTCTCAGTGCAGCATATTTACATGGCTAATGATCTGTCCTGTATCTCCTCCTGTCTCTCCCTGGCTTCCTCTGTGTTCCAAGTGCAGGTCCAGGAGGGCTGTGTTGATTTTGACTTGAGAAAGATAAAAAAAACACTGTCACTTCTAGGTTGACCTTAAGCACTTCTCCCTGGAAATGTCTCCCAACTTTTCTAGGGAAGGAGCCCACTGGACAGGAGCCTCTTCCGCAGCCCCTGCAGTGGGAACGGGCTAGCTGAGTGCCAAGGCAAGCACTTCTTACAGGCCTCTGTTTCATCTCACAAAGACTTCCCTATGAAAATACTGTTTTGTGTTTCCCTCTGGGCAGGAGTGAAGAAATGCTGTAGTCACACAGCTCGATCCTGAAGAAAACCTGCACATCACAGCCCGGCGTCGGACATTGCAGGGGGCACTTTCCTATAGCACCTGGGCACAGGGGACTCTGAGGAAGAATCCTGGCTGGACTGGACACTGGTCACCTGCACCGTACACCTGCTGCAGTCGCTTGCTCACTCCCCGAGGGGATGCCTGACCGTGCGCCTGGCCCTGCCAGTCAAGGGGTGGGTCAGAAACACCTGCAAGTCAAAAGGACTAAAATCCACAGAAAGAGGAAGGGGGGTGGGGGTAGAGTGAGCCTCAGGGCAGAAGGGAGAGTATGTGCCAGAGGTCCAACTGAGGGGGGGAGAGGCCAGCGAGTGGGGAGGAAACTGGTTCCGGCAAGGTTTGGGTGCAGGTATCACCCGCAAGTAGTGACAAGGACACTGCAGTCCCATTTGGGCTCCGGCCCTTCAATGGAGAACAGTGGAGAGTCAGCAAAGCCAGTGGCTGGGAAATTTCAGGTGTTAGTGGTTGAGCAGCACCCGACAGGGAGGGCCAGGCAGGTGGCAGAGGGTCCCGTCTCCACCTAAGCAAGAGCTGGACTGGAAACACGAACCTAGGTCTGGTCGGTAGACGGACCACAAGGCTGTCGTGTTGGGCTGGATCTTCCAGGTCAAGCACAGGCAGGGAGGCAGCTGGGGGATGCCAGAGCAGAGGGATGACAGCTGCCAGCCTCCAGGGTGACCTGTGGGAGGGGACAAGGGGACAGGGGGACAGGGGACAGAGGAACAGCAAGCCACAATTGCCAGATGGTCACCTGAAAGGGCACTTGCTATTTTTCCTGTTAACCAGTATGTTTTTCTTAATTATTACTTTTTACTCAGAGTTTTTATATAAAATTTTACTTTTTTAAATTGGCATAAAAATTACATAGATCAGGCAAGGCGGCTTAGGCCTGGGAAGCCAAGGCAGGAGGATCCCTTGAGTTCAGAAGTTTGATACCAGCCTGACCAGGAGTGAGACCCTATCTATACTAAAAATAGAAAAATTATCCAGGCATTGTGGTGGACACCTGTAGTCCCAGCTATTCCAGAGGCTGAAGCAGGAGAATCACTCCAGCCCAAGAGTGAGGTTGCTATGAGCTGTGACAGCAAAGCACTCTAGCCAGGGTAATAGAGTGAGACTCTGTCTCAAAAAGAAAAAATATATAGATTTGTGGTATATTACATGTTGTTTTGAAATGCATGTACATTGTGGACTGGCTAAATGAAGCTGATTAACATTTGCATTACCTCACATAATTATTTTTTGTTTAAGAACACTTAAAATCTACTTCCAGCAATTTTTGGGAACACAAAGCCTGGTTATTAGCTACAGTTCACTGTGTCCTACAGCAGGTCTCTTACGTCTGTTCCTCCCGTCTAACTAAAGTTGTGCCGCCTCTGACCAACATCTCCTCAGTTCCCCCACCTGGATGCCTCAGCCCCCAGCCCCCAGCCCCCAGCCCCTGGTAACACTACAGTTGTTTTCTTTTAATTTGCTTTCATTTCTCTCTCTCTCTCTCTCTCTCTCTCTTTCTTTGAGGTGTAGTCTCATTTTGTTACCTTCGGTAGAGTGCTATGTTGTCATAGCTCACAGCAACCTTAAACTGCTGGCTTACACGATTCTCTTGCTTCAGCCTCCCATAATTGTTCTCTCTTTTAAAAGTGTGTTTATTCTTTGTGTTAAAGTTCTTTACAGAAGAAAACCAAGAAGGGTGGTTCCCCATAGCTCAGTGGGTAGGGGGCCGGCCACATACACCAAGGCTAATGGGTTCGAACCCGGCCCAGGCCTGCTAAAACAACCATGACAACTGCAACAAAAAATAGCTGGGCATTGTGGCAGGTGCCTGTAGTCCCAGCTACTTGGGAGGCTGAGGCAGGGGGATCACTTTAGTTCAAGAGTTTGAGGTTGCTGTAAGCTGTGAGGCCATGGCACTAGACCCAATAGCCATAGGCATAGGCAATAGCTTGAGACTCTGTCTAAAAAAAAAAGAAGAAGAAGAAAATCAAGAACACAACAAGCATCTATCACCCAATCTTGAATTCTAGAGAATTTGGTTCTCTTTCTTTCCTAAAATTCCTTGAAAGAAGAAGAGCAAGCAGATGATTCATTAGAAAAAGCGACAGCATCAACTCAAGTGAAGGCTCTTGTAGCTTCCTGTCTGCTGGCACCGTGGGGGGTGGGGGGGGAGGTCTGCACAGAAGAATGTTTTGTTAGTAACTGAGACTCAGAATTAAAGACTTGAATTGATCCCAAAGAAATCCAACTTTATTTTTTCTGCTTTCCAACCCCCCACGAAGAGTTTGTTCCTTATAGGACCTCTTTGTAAAGTGATCTTTGTGTTTTTTCTGAGCTTGAAATTATACTCAAATGTTCTTCTGGAATGTTTTCATTTTCCTTTAAAATAATACATTTATTGACTCTCTGAAACTAAATTAAATTAGGCAACATGGTTAGGAGGGAGCAGGGCATCTGAACATCACTCTTCTTGGGATGTTTCCGGCTGTCACGTCCCTGCTTTGGCCTGAGTGGCCTTGGTAAGCTGCAGTTTGCTCTGCAAACCAGTCAAATGCCATCCCTTGACAGTTGAATGACCTTGGGCAAGTCCCTAAACTTGAAGTATTAGTTTGTCCATCTGTGGACAGGGGATAATAATGCTATCTCATGCACAAGATTGAAGGACGGGGAGTGAGAAGGTGTCACAAACATTGGCATATAATGAGCACTCATGAAGCTTGGCAGTTATGACTTAAACGGGGAGGCAATACCCCATTTTCCACCTATCATGATGGGAAAACTGCTAGTAAGGCATTATGTCATCGTGCTGTTTCCAAAACCAGTATGTAAGCAAGACATGGTTTTTCAGTTATGTGATGGTGCCAACAACAAGAGACTGCGGGGTTTGCTCCCACTGGAGGCCCTGCCTTGGTCATGAGTGGAGGGAGCTGCCTCTCAATGCACCCTTGGTCCACAGTCTCTCCCCTGCAGCCACACACCCCAGGGCACACTCACCCTCCCTCGCTCACAGCTCTGGCTTGTGCCTGTGCCAGAGTCAGTGTGGCAAAGGCTGACCCTGCCCTGTGTTCTCTTGTCTGTGGCTGCCCTTGTGAGCGTCTTTATGATGTTCCTTGGAGTGAGTTGGAAACTCCTGTTTGTGGGATCTCCTCTGCTGAGACATCCATAGTTAGTGAGTGATGGAGGCTAAAGGAGTCAGCTAGACTTCAGGGTCCATAGAGAAGGTTCAGTAGTGCACAGGATGCACACACCTTTCAACAAAAATTGGTTTTAGTATTTAAAAATATTTTTCACAAAAATTAAAAGTATGGGAACATTAAAGAAGCAAATGTTAAAAATATATGCCATTGGCTGAGTGTGGTGGCTCATGCCTATAATCCTAGCACTCTGGGAGGTTGAGATAGGAGGATCCCTTGAGCTCAGGTGTTGAGGAACAGCCTGAGCAAGAGTGAGACCCTGTCTCTACTAAAAAAATAGAACACTATCAAAAATAGCCAGATGCAGTGGTGGGTGCCTGTAGACCCAGCTACTTGGAAGACTGAGACAAGAGGATCACTTGAACCCAGAAATTGGAGGTTGCTGTGAGGCCATGGCACTCTAGCCTGGGCAACAGAGTGACACTCTGTCTTGGAAAAACTCAGCTGGGTGCCGGCCACATACACCGAGGCTGGTGGGTTTAAACCGGTCCTGGCCTACTAAATAACAACAAAATAGCCAGGCATTGTGGCGGGTGCCTGTAGTCCCAGCTGCTTGGGAGGCTGAGGCAAGAGAATCACTTAAGCCCAAGAGTTTGAGGTTGCTGTGAGCTGTGACACCATGGCACTCTACTGAGGGCAATACACTGAGACTCCATCTCAAAAAACAAAACAAACAAAAAAACCCCGAAAAACTATGCTGTCACTCCCTGTCTTATGCACGTGGCATCATGCCAGGCTCGTTGGCTCCGAGCAGTGCTTCTGCGCTGCTTCTCTGTCCTCCTGTCCTCATGGTGCTGGTTCCTGGGTGAGCTCTGGAACATGCCATGTACATGTGAAGCAGAGTTGTCTTGCTGATCCACTCTGCTGGACCTCAAGTCACTGCGATGGCATTTTCAGATCCCTGTCTTCAGGACTTTACAGCACAATGGGGAAGTCAGGGCCATGACAAAGAGCATGTCAAAAGCATCCTTAGTGGGGGGCCAGGAGAGTTGGGGGTGAGAGGGCAAAGTGAGCTGAGCTTAGTGGGAGGGCCCTCAAGAGTGGGGGAGCAGAGTGAGCTGGGTGATGGGAAGAGTGAGTTGGGTGATGGAGTGTCAGCTATTCCTTCCCCTCTCTGAGCTCTGTGACTTGCTGTGCTGAATGATAGTCAGTAATACTTTAATGTACAGGGCATATGGATCACCAACTCCCCCTAAGCCCTATTTGTACCCAGGCTGTAATTTGCGACTGTTCAGCATAGCCTTCTGCAAAGCCACTGTCCTTGAAAGGCAGAGGGACAGGTCCTATCACCCGTGATGCTGATGTCTCAGTGCCTGTTCCCTCTTCCAGGAAATGGAGCAAGGGCCCCTGTCCTGGAGAAGTAAATGGTATCCTATGTGTAGAAACCATTTTGAGAGTTCTCAAAACCACATCTCCATCACATCTCACTAACAGCATAGGCCAACATACAAAAGTTCACATTCCTGACTCCATCTGCCAGTGTGATGTCTCATTGACACTAAGGACATGTTATGTGTTTTATTGTCATGAACAAACCTTCCTCTTTCCCAGAGAAACAGGCAGATCTTAGCATTAATCTAATTTTTTAAAGAAGTTAATTAGTTCCCAGATTAAGTCACTGTGACCTATCCCAGGGCCTTAGTTGATGGGAAGCAAAGTGGGGATTTTGTTCTTAAAGCTGCTGTCCCTTCCAGCTCATTGAGAGTTGAGCAACATGATGAACCCAGGATAGTCAAGGATGACCGGACAGCAACAGCTCAGGGAATGTTTCCCTGTGAGAATTGCTGGCTCCCCTGGTGTTGAAGGAAGGCTCCACTCTTGGAAGTGGCAGTGGCCCTGGCCCACCTCTGACACCAACTTGACTCAAGGACTGCCACCAACACCAGCACAGTCAAAGCAGGAGGCACCACCTTAGCCCCCATGGCCTGGGGGTGCAGGAAGGAAAGGGGTCAGCAGTCTTTTGCAGAGCACCCCTCAGAGCTGAGGCTCAGCTCTGGGAAGTCAGACTGACTTGAAGGCTTGCATGCTGGGTGGGCAGGGAGGCTGGTTTTGTTTCATTCTATTGAATGATGAGATTTGGGGAGCTAACTGCACATATCCCAGGAGTGTGGGGCAGACACAGGGCAGGTCTGAAGTTCCAGAAGGAGAAGGGCCTTTGCTGACCTGGAAGATGTGCTTTGCCTTCCAGATGTTAATGTTTCATCGAGGCTTTCTCTTCTCCAGGTCCCAGGGCTTTCTGTGGGGATGTCTTTGAGGGATAAGGAGGTTTCCAGGAAACAGCCCCACCAGAGTGGGTCATGAAACACCAGGGAAAAGGTGTGGGCTGGAGCAGGAGACCACAGGGTGTTCCAGCAGAGCACAGGCGAGGCATCCTTGTGCCTGAGTGTGGCAGAAGGGAGACTGCAGAACTCTAGGATTTTCAGTTCTACAACCCAACACAGCCAGCACTCTGGGAGTGGCAGATGTAACCCCACTGAGGCACTCTCAGAGTCCCTTTGCTTCTGCAAAGCTGCAGTCTCAGGCCAATTTGCTGCGGGAGTCAAGCTGGGTTTCCATGGCACTGTCAGACCTTAGACAGTTACTGTACTGGCAGTGAACCGCACTTTCCCTGGAGGAACAGGCCAGGACGAGGCATTTATCTTAGTATTTTCCACCTTGATGCTAATCACTTCAGTACCTAAGATGCTACTACTTAGAAGTCCTGCCACTTGGGGCTCCCGGGTTAGAGTTGCCAGATTTAGTTGGAATTAAGATAAAAACAAATATTTATTTTTTATTATAAGAATGTCCCAAATATTACACGAGACACACTCATACCCAACAATTTTCATGTTTATGTTGATGTAAACTTCAGAGCCTGTGCTTTCTCGGACTGCGCTACCCAGGAAGGGACTTCACTGTCAAGTCTGTGGCACCCCTGGCTCTCTTATTTTCTTTGGTATGTCATCTTTTACTTTAGTTTTTGTGGTCAATCTTTCTGTGTGATTATATTTTAGTGTGTCTTGTGTAAATAGTGTTGCATTACATCTAAGAATCTGCTTTTTTGTGGGCGAGGTGAAACAGATCACACGGACATAGACACATTATGTGTTTCTGTCAACTTATTACCTGTTCTACCTAGTGTGACTTATTCATTATTCTTTTTCCCTGTTTGTGTTTGGAATGGATAAACTGTTCCTTTTGTATTTTTCCCCCTGCCTACTAAAAAGAAGTCACATGATTTTGTCTTTTCTTAATATTATAGGAGTAATGTGTATACTTCAATTAATGAAGTCTAAAGTTAATATCTCTGCGAGTCTCCCTACTGACACAGGGATACTGGAATTTAATTCTGGTAATCTCTTTCCATTTTCCATGTTATCTGTTAGCATTTTAATTTTACCACCTTATTTTATCTTGTTATATTTATGTTAATGCTATAGTCAATATTTATTTACATTTATCAAGATACTTAGAAAATCCTTTGCTCATTATTGCTTCTTGCATTTTCTTTCCTTTGGTTCAATTTCCTGCTTGTTGAAGTAAATTCTTTAATAGTTGTGTTAAGGAGAAAAAGGGCTCCCAAAGATGTCTCCCTCTTAATCCCTGGGATTTGGGAATATGCTGTATTCCATGTGTTAAATCAAAGTACAATTGGCCAGGGAGGCCTCCATTTAAATTCCTAACTGTCACCTAACTCAGTAGGCAAATAAAGTGGAAACCTAACTCAGGGACAGATGGATGAATTGCAGCTAGTCACAGGTGGCCAGCTGCTGGAGCAAGGATCAGACACACAGATACAAACTGTGTTGGGCTGTCTCCGTGCCTCACTTCTCTGTTCTTTGTGTTACTTTCTTTCCTGTCTATAAGTATGCCTGCACTTGTGGGACACTTGCTGTTCCATGCTAGAATTGCAAATAAGAGCTGATTAAAGGTCCACAAAAATAGATTTGTGGTAGCACGTGGCAGAGGAGAGTTAAGGGTACAGCTTAAGGGAGTGTGAGTGGAACCCTCTGACATAGGACAAGGGCATTGTTTGGGACTACCAAGTGGACCCAGGATAGCTGCAAGGGCCCTTGAGAAGACTGAGGCTGCTGTGTTGCTGGATTGGAAGACAGAGAAGGGGCCCCTGGCCAAAGAATGTGGGCAACTTCCAGGGGCTGGAAAAGGCAAGGAACATATCCTCCTCTAGAACTTCCAGAAGGGTTGTAGCTCTGCTGGCCCCGTGATTTTAGCTCACTGAGACCTACCTTGGACTTCTGACTTCCGACATGGGAAGACAATCAGCACATGTTATCTCACATTGCTGAGCTTGGGCTGGTCTGGGACAGCAAGTAAAGGCCACTCAGCAGCCCAGCCCACAAGCATGAGAGGGGCCACCCTCACTCTGAATTTTCTATCCTCTCTTTATGAACTTGGGCAAATGATTCCATCTCTCTGAATTCTCCATCCTGCACCAACAGAATGGGAAGCACAGCCGGCACCACTCAAGTCTGGCCTCTTTGAAACTGTGCAGTCAGCGTGTGGAAGCACCCCCTGCACCCCTTCACTGCCACCACAATGGGAAGAGTGGTGCACACACAACGGAACACTGTCCAGGCTTTACGAAAAAGAACATCGCACCATTTGCAGCAACGCAGACTGACCAGGAGGAAGGGTTCACGCTAAGTGAAACAAGCTGGGCATGAGAGGTGAATAGCACAAGACTCTTGGGTGCAGGATCTGAACATGTCAGACTCAGAAGCAGAGTGGAAACAGCGCTACTTAGGGCTAGGGAGGGCGATGGAGAAACTGAGTGTCCATTCTTGTGATACTTTGCTAAGAAGAATATGTTCCAGCTCCATCCATGTAAACACAAAAGAAGTAAAGTCTCCACCTTTGTTTAAAGCTGCATAATATTCCATGGTATACATGTACCACAATTTATTAATCCATTCGTGGGTTGATGGGCACTTGAGCTTCTTCGACGACTTAGCAATTATGAATTGGGCTGCAATAAACATTCTGGTACAGATATCTTTATTGTGATGTGATTTTTGGTCTTCTGGATATATATCTAGCAAAGGAATTATAGGATCGAATGGCAGATCTATTTTTAGATCTCTAAGTATTTTCCAAACATCCTTCCAAAAGGAATATATTAGTTTGCATTACCACCAGCAATGTAGAAGTGTTCCCTTTTCTCCGCATCTATGCCAGCATCTCTGGTTTTGTGATTTTGTTATGTGGGCTAATCTTACTGGAGTTAGATGATATCTCAAGGTGGTTTTGATTTGCCTTTCTCTGATGATTAAGGATGATGAGCATTTTTTCATGTGCTTGTAGGCCGTGTGCCTGTCTTCTTTAGAGAAGTTTCTCTTCAAGTCCTTTTCCCACCCTGAGATGGGATCACTTGTTCTTTTTTTGCTAATATATTTGAGTTCTCTGTGGATTCTGGTTATTAAACCTTTGTCAGAGGTATTACCTACAAATATTTTCTCCCAATCTGAGGGCTGTCTGCCTGCTACACTTACCATGTTCTTAGCAGTGCAGAAGCTTTTTAGTTTGATCAGGTCCCAGTAGTGTATTTTTGATACTGCTTCAATTGCCTGGGGAGTCCTCCTCATAAAAAATTCACCCAGGCCGATTCCTTTGAGAGTTTTCCCTGTACTTTCTTCTAATATTTTTATAGTTTCATGTCTTAAGTTTAAATCTTTGATCCAGTGAGAGTC
>CAUYON010110135.1:0-34031 GCA_963573935.1 Arctocebus calabarensis | reverse complement strand
AAAAAAATAGCCGGGCGCTGTGGCGGGCGCCTGTAATCCCAGCTACTCGGGAGGCTGAGGCAAGAGAATCGCTTAAGCCCAAGAGCTGGAGGTTGCTGTGAGCAGTGTGACGCCACGGCACTCTACCCAGGGCGATAAAGTAAGACTCTGTCTCTACAAAAAAAAAAAAACTGCCTGGCTGGGGCAGGAAGGCTGAAGTTCTGAGACATATTTTCTGGTTTGGGAGGATTCTAGATCTCAATGACTGACTGATTTCCCCCAACCCTGAGAATACTTTCTTCCCTGTAGGGTATGTACTACCTTGAGGAGCATGGTATGGTACATAGGAACCTGGCTGCCCGAAATGTGCTACTCAAGTCACCTAGTCAGGTTCAGGTAGCAGATTTCGGTGTGGCTGATCTGCTGCCGCCGGATGATAAGCAGCTACTACATAGTGAGGCCAAGGTAAGGTGACAGAAGGGCTGGGGAAGGAGGTGGGAGTGGAGTGGAGCATGGGGTTAGGGAGGGGCAGTGGTTTCCTTCAGAGGCAGGCGGATCCTTCATGCCTCATGGTAAGTTCATGAAGGAAAACTAGAGATGTCAAAAATTTAAGTTCAGAGAGAAACAAAGAAAAGAGTGATAAGAGAATTTGGGGCTTGGAAGTGCTAAGAAAGTGTGTAGAAATCAACTGATGACACCTTTATCTTTAATCTTCAGACTCCAATTAAGTGGATGGCCCTTGAGAGTATTCACTTTGGGAAATACACACACCAGAGTGATGTCTGGAGCTATGGTCAGTATATCTCAGTGCCCTCCATACCATCAGTGGTCCAATTTTGAAATTGCCTGTGAGACCCCTTTTCTTTTTTCTTTTTTTTGTAGTGACAGTCTCACTTTATCACCCTTGGCAGAGTGCTGTGGCATTGTAGCTCACAGCAACCTGCAACTCTGGGGCTTAGGAGATTCTCTTGCCTCAGCCTCCCAAGTAGCTGGGACTGTAGGTACCTACCATAACGCCTGGCTATTTTTTGTTGCAGTTCGGCCAGGGCCGGTTCAAACCCTCCACTCTCGGTATATGGGGCCAGCGCCCTACTCACTGAGCCACAGGCGCTGCCCAGACCCCTTTTCTAAGCACTTCAGATCCTTGTGTCAAATCATGTTCTCCTGGGCACAGTGGCTCATGCCTGCAATCTCAGCACTCTGAGAGGCCAAGGCAGGAGGATCATTTGAGACCAGGAGTTCAAGACCAACCTGAACATAGCAAGATCCTCATCTATGCAAATATTCTTTTTAATTATTTAAAAGTTAGCCTGGCACGGTGGCTTATGCCTATAGTCATGAGGCAGGAGGATCACTTGAGCCCAGGAGTTCAAGATTACAGTGAGCTATGATTAGGCTACTGCACTCTGAGTAACAGAGCAAGACCCTGTCTCTTAAAAAAAAAAAAAAATTCAGGTTATGCCTTCCTTTCACTTCATGACCATGTCTACCATTTTACCACTTACTAGTCCATTTCTTCCTGTCATCAGGTGTGACAGTTTGGGAGTTGATGACCTTCGGAGCTGAGCCCTATGCAGGGCTACGATTGGCTGAAGTGCCAGACCTGCTAGAGAAAGGGGAACGGTTGGCACAGCCCCAGATCTGCACCATTGATGTCTACATGGTGATGGTCAAGTGTGAGTTACCTGCTGATCCCAGCCATTTTCTGACTTCCCTCTCTACTTGTCTTATGGCTCTATCCCCTTTTATGTCTCTACCTCTAACATTTTACCCCTAGGTTGGATGATTGATGAGAACATTCGACCAACCTTTAAAGAACTAGCCAATGAATTCACCAGGATGGCCCGAGACCCACCCCGGTATCTGGTCATAAAGGTAAGTAGGAACTAAGAGGTATCAAAGAAATTTTAGAGAAAGGGGGACTTGGCTGGAACCAGGATCCACACTAACAATCACCTGTTCCTATAGAGAGAGAGTGGGCCTGGAATCGCACCTGGGGCAGAGCCCCCTGCTCTGACAGATAAGGAACTAGAAGAAGTGGAGCTGGAGCCAGAACTAGACCTAGATCTTGACTTAGAAGCAGAGGAGGACAATCTGGCAACCACACTGGGCTCAGCCCTCAGCCTACCCACTGGAACACTTAATCGACCCCGTGGGGTAAGACACCTCCTAATTCTCTACACTCTGAGCCCTCATGAACTCTACAGATACCCAGATTAACCACTCCAGGCTCCCTATGGTAAGGGTAGATTCTCCCGGGTGGCGCCTGTTGCTCAGCGAGTAGGGAGCCGGGCCCCATATACCCGGCTTTGGCCGAACAGCAAAACAAAAAAATAGCCAAGCGTTGTGGCAGGAGCCTGTAGTCCCAGCTACTTGGGAGGCTGAGGCAAGAGAATTGCCTAAGCCCAGGAGTTGGAGGTTGCTGTGAGCTGTGTGACGCCACGGCACTCTACCGAGGGTGATAAAGTAAGACTCTGTCTCTTCACAAAAAAACAAAACAAAAAAAGAGTAGATTCTCCCTTCATCTTAAATCTTTTCCTTACTTTTTTCATCCTAGAGCCAGAGCCTTTTAAATCCATCATCTGGATATATGCCCATGAACCAGGGCAATCTTGGGGAAGCTCCCCAGGTAAGATCTGTTGATGACAGTCTGGGTCTTAGGATCAGAATGATAAGGGTTAAGTGGTAGGCATTAGAAACCTTTGAGGTTTAGGCTGGGCAAGGTGGCTCATGCCTGGAATTCCAGCCCTCTAGAAGGCTGAGGTGGGTAGATTGCTTGAGCCCAAGGGTTCAAGACCAGCCTAAGCAAAAGCAAGACCCTGTCTCTACTAAAAAAATAGAAAAATTAGCCAAGTGTGGTGGTATATTCCTATAGTCTCAGCTCCTTGGGAGGCTGAGGCAAGAGGATCACATAAGCCCAAGAGTTTTAGGTTACTGTGAGCCATGATGACACCCCAGTACTCTACCCAGTGCATCTGAATGAGACTCTGAGGTTTAATCATTGTCTATAAAAAAGAAGGCATTGAACTATCCAGTCTCCTTCTTTCCTTGGATCTATATAAATCTTCTTGAATTATTTTCTGTTTGTTTTTCTCTTTAGGATTCTGCAGTTTGTGGAGGTAGTGAAAGGTATCCCCGTCCAGTCTCTCTGCATCCAATACCACGGACACGCCTGACATCAGAGTCATCAGAAGGCCATGTGACAGGCTCTGAAGCTGAGCTCCAGGAGAAGGTGTCAATGTGTAGGAGCCGGAGCCGGAGCCGGAGCCGGAGCCGGAGCCGGAGTCCGCGGCCCCGTGGAGACAGTGCCTACCATTCTCAGCGCCATAGTCTACTTACTCCCGTCACCCCACTCTCCCCACCAGGGTTAGAGGAAGAGGATGTCAACGGTTATGTCATGCCAGATACACACCCCAAAGGTGCCTAATCTTCCTAGGGCTTTCCTCAATTATTCTTTTAATCCTTTCTCTTTTTATTTATTCTTTTTTTTGAGACAGAGTCTTACTTTGTTGCCCTTGGTGGAGTGCTGTGGCATCACAGCTCACAGCAACCTCAAACTCTTGGGCTTAAGCAATTCTCTTGCCTCAGCCTCCCAAGTAGCTGGAACTACAGGATCCCACCACAACATCCAGCTATTTTTTGGTTGTAGTTGTCACTGGCCCGGGCTGGATTAGAATCTGCCAGCTCTGGTGTATGTGGCTGGTGCCCTACCTGCTGACCTACAGGTGCCGAGCCTAATCCTTTCTCTTAATTCTTTTGTGTTCTCTGATCACATGCCTCTGTATTCATTTCTTAAAAACTTCCTCCCCCTTGGCTTGGTGCCCATAGCACAGTGCTTATGGTGCCAGTTACATACACCGAGGGAGGGGAGTTCGAACTCAGCCTGGGCCAACTAAACAATGACAATTACAACAAAAAATAGCTAGGCATCGTGGTGGGCACCTGTGGTCCCAGCTACTTGGGAGGTTGAGGTAAGAGAATCGCTTAAGCCCAAGAGTCTGAGGTTGCTGTGAACTGTGACGCCATGACAGTCTATCAAGGGTGACATAGTGAGACTCTAAATGTTTTCCCATTCCCGGCTGCCTCTTACCATCATGTCCTTCACAATCCTAGCTTCTTTTCTCAACCCCTAGGTACTCCCTCCTCCCGAGAAGGCACTCTTTCTTCAGTGGGTCACAGTTCTGTCCTGGGTACTGAAGAAGAAGATGAAGATGAGGAGTATGAATACATGAACCGGAGAAGGCACAGTCCATCTCATCCCCCCAGGCCAAGTTCCCTGGAGGAGCTGGGTTATGAGTATATGGATGTGGGATCAGACCTCAGTGCCTCCCTGGGTAGCACGCAGAGTTGCCCACTCCACCCTGTGCCCATCATGCCCACTGCTAGCACAACTCCAGATGAAGACTATGAATATATGAATCGGCGACGTGGTGGAGGTGGTCCTGGCGGGGAATATGCAGCCATGGGGGCCTGCCCAGCAACTGAGCAAGGGTATGAAGAAATGAGAGCTTTCCAGGGGCCTAGCCACCATGCCCCCCATGTTCATTATGCCCGCCTCAAAACTCTACGTAGCCTAGAAGCTACTGACTCTGCCTTTGATAACCCTGATTACTGGCATAGCAGACTTTTCCCCAAGGCTAATGCTCAGAGAACATAACCCCTGCTCCCTGAGATACTCAGGGAGCATTTGATGGCAGCTAGTGCCTCTAGAGGGTACCCTTACTTCCTCTTTTACAGGTCTTAGCCCTACTTTGCCAGTCCTAGACAATTCCACTCAACCTTTGGAGGCTGGTAAACACTTTGACAAAAAATTCTTATGATACATAGGTAGCTGTGCACTTTCTTCTCTTTCCCAACACTGGGAAAGAAAGTTTTTCCCTGTTTTGTGTGTTTTCTCAATCTCATTCCTCAGCCTCCTCACAGGGACTTCTGGATATATGAAGGATTATTCTCCCTGTCCATTTATCTCAGGCTCTAACTTATTGGGACTAGATTCAGAAAGAGGAATGGGAGGAAACCTGGGAGAGGAAAGCAAAATTTTATCTATGACTCTTAATGTCTTAGAAAGACCAGGAAGCTTAGGAATACATATTGATTCCTGTTATTGAACACTATGAGCTAGACATCGTGTTAAACTTTACCTATACTCTCTCATCCTTAAAACAATTCTGTGAGATACATATTTTCCATTATGCAGATAAGGAAAGTGAGCCTTAAAGAAACTAAGTAACTTTTTTTTTTTTTTTTTAGAGACAGAGTCTCGCTTTGTTGCCCTTAGTAAAGTGTCATGGCTTCACAGCTCACAGCAAACTCCAGCTCCTGGGCTTAGGCGATTCTCTTGTCTCAGCCTCCAAAGTAACTGGGACTACAGATGTCTGCCACAACGCCCAGCTATTTTTTGTAGCAGTTCAACCACGGCTGGGTCTAAACCCGCCACCCTCGGTATATGGGGTGGGCACCCTACTCACTGAGCCACAGGTGCTGCCCCCTTTTTTTTTTTTTGAGACAGAGTCTTAACTATGTCACCCTGGGTTGAGCGCTGTGACATTACAGCTCACAGCAACCTCCGACTCTTGAGCTTAAGCGATTCTCTTGCCTCAGCCTCCCTGAGTAACTGGGACTACAGGTGCCCGCCACAACACCCGGGTATTTTTTGTTGTTGCAGTTTGGCCTGGGTGGGTTTGAACCTGCCACTCTGGGTATATGGGGCTGGTACCCTACTGACTGAGCCACAGGCGCTGCCCAAAAGACTAAGTAAATTAAGCAGCAGGTCCAGGACTCAAAATCTTTCTAATTCCAGTGCACACCTCCTACTATAAGGTGTCAAGGAAAACTGATGTAAGTCAGAGCCCTTGTAAGGGTCATTGTTTTCTTAATTTTGCACTGAATGAAGTCTAACTCCCAACAACCCCATCCTCCTCCTGTGTCCATACCTCTCATCTCAGGATGTGGTGGGTGGAGGGGGGGGGTCAAAAGGAAAAATAACAAAATATCTTTGGGTAAACCATAACCTACATGTGCTATAAATGATCTCCACTCTGTACTGAAAATGGTCCCCAAGATCCACTTTTAGGAGCTATTCTCACCCAGCAATGAGAAGCTTCCAGATGGGACAGAAAGAGGACCCAGCTTCAGACCTCTGTTCCCTTGGATGGAGAACTGGGGGAAAATGTATGTTGTTATTGAAGTTTTTTGTTTTGTTTTTATATGTGTCTGAATAAAAATGCAACAGCTTTTTTCAGGTTCCTATCTGAAATACAATTGGTGTGTTAAATGAGACACTGCCGCCTTTCTCTGCTCTTCAACTGTAGTTAGCTAACTTTCTCCATTTTTTTAAATTTTTATTATTTTGTTTTTCAAGACAGTCTCACTTTGTGGCCTCAGTACAGCACTGTGACATCATTGATCACAGCAACCTCAAACTCTTGGGCTCAAGGGATCCTCCTGCCTCAGCCTCACAAGTAGCTGGGACTACAGGCGCCCATCACAACTGGCTATTTTTAGAGACAGTCTTGTTCCTTGCTCAGGTTGGTCTGGAACTCCTGAGTTCAGGGGATCCTCCAGCCTCCACCTCCACAGAGTGCTAGGTTTACAGGCACTAGCCACCCCAGCCCTGTCCAGCCCTAGTTTTACTTTTATGTACATAGAGCATAGTCTTCTTTATTTTACTTTATTTTTTTTTCTGAGACAGAGCCTCAAGCTGCCACCCTAGGTAGAGTGCCGTGGCATCACAGCTCACAGCAACCTCCAACTCCTGGGCTTAGGCGATTCTCCTGTCTCAGCCTCCCAAGTAGCTGGGACTACAGACGCCCGCCACAACGCCCGCTATTTTTTGGTTGCAGCCGTCATTGTTTGGCAGGCCCTGGCTGGATCCAACCCCCCAGCTCAGGTGTATTATGTGGCTGGTGCCTTAGCCGCTTGAGCCACTCCTCTTTATTTAAAGGTTTTATTGGGGGGCGGTGACTGTGGCTCAGTGAGTAGCCCAAGAGCTGGAGGTTGCTGTGAGCTGTGATGCAACAGCACTCTACCGAGGGCGACAAAGTGAGACTGTGTCTCTCTCTTAAAAAAAAAAAAAAAGGTTTTACTGGGAATGTACAGAGCAATCAAGTGGGAATAAGAAAACAAAACCAAAAAAACCTAACGTGCTTGGTGAAGTTAAATAAAGTATAGACTGTCTCCGTTAAAGGCATAAGACTGAAACCTCCAGAAGCTTAAGAAAAGAAAAAAACAGGGTCAGGGAACTTGTTTTTCTTTTTTTCTGAGGGTCTCACTGTCACCATTCGTAGAGTGCTGTGGCTGGCGTCTTAGGTGACTGCAACCTCAAACTATTAGGCTCAAGAAAGAGATCCTCCTGCTTCGGTTTTTCTTTTTTTTTTTTTTCTGCTTCAGTTTTTCTAGAGTAGAGTTCGGGGGTCTCGAACTCCCAAGCTCAGGCTATCTACCCGCCTTGGCCTCCCAGACTGCCAGATTACAGGAGTGCGCCACCGTGCCTGGCCAGCTCTTTCTTAACACTTCATTAAGCTGCCATCCATGGACACTGTTGGAATAATGCCATCCTACTTCATTTTAAGTCCGGCCTCTAGAGTAAGGAGGCCTTTAAGTGAATAATCCCTGCAGAGTCTGCCTACCCAGTTAGCCCCTGCAACCAGCGCCCTTGGTGTGCTTCCACACCTGCTCTGCCCCTTTGCATTTTCCCAGCACTGGAGCGCGATTGGACCGGCTCGGCCGGTCCGGCCAGCTGAACCAGGTATCTAAAGAAGGGCGCACCCAGCCTCGGCGCCCTAAGGGTAGACTTTGCCCACCCGGCTGGGCTCCACCCAGCTCCACCCTACCGCACCGCCTCTAAACCCAACTCCCCGCCGTAGCTCCGCCCCCTCTATTACGGGCTTTCGCTCCGCGCTCTGGGTGGAAGTGGTTTTTCCGGGAGAGACCACGCGTCCCCTCATGCTCCCCAACGGCTCCGCCTTCCCGCCGGAGCCTGACCCTTCCCGGCGTGCCCGGCGATTCCGGCGTGCGGGACCTTTGGAGGGCAAGGCCCCAGGGCCTGGCGTAGGAGCGCGGGGGTCAGACTGGGAATTGTAGTTCACACGTCCACGAAGGCGACCAGAGGCTGGCAGTGGGAAGGACTCATTGTCCCAGCGTGCCCCGCGCCTCTGCCCGCGCGCTCGCCGCTTCCAGCTCTCGCTTCTCGCTCTCTGCCCGCTCCCTTGCTTGCTCGCGCTTTCGCTCGCTTTCTCCTCGGGGATCGAGGTGGCTCTGATCACAGCCTGCGGCTGGGAAGTGAGACAGAGGCGGCGGCTCAGGGAAGACGAGGCTGTAGTGGTAGTGGTGGTAAGAAGATGTCGGGCGAGGACGAGCAGCAGGAGCAAACTATCGCCGAAGACCTGGTCGTGACCAAGTATAAGATGGGGGGCGACATCGCCAACCGTGAGTGCGGCCTCGGGGGTCCGGGAAGCGAGGCTGAGAGGGAAAAGTGCCAGGCTGGCTTCGGAGGGGCCGGAACGGCGGGGTCTTGCGGAGAGAGAACTACTAAGGGGCCCTCAGTGGTCCCTTGGGGGTCGCATGGTGGGAAGACTTATGTCGCGCCTGGGACCAGGGCGGCCAGGCCTGGACTGGAGTCTGGAGCTTCGGGCCGGCGACCGGGAAGAGCGCAGACGGGGTCCCTGCAGACTCCGACCCTAGGCCGTTGGTTAGGAGGCACAGCGCGTCTCTGCTACCCTTAAGTCAGGATTTCTACTTCCTCTGATTATGGCATCGGCGAGGCCACCTGGAATGGGAAGCGCCCCTGTGGCTTGTCGCGACTCTGGGGCATCAGGAGCCCAGCCAGCACGTGTTGCTGGGTCCCCATGTGGATCGCTGGCTCCCTTAATTCTCCCACTACGATCCCTGACACCGACCTCCTACCACGTGTTTGCCGAGTCTTCCCTTCAACTCTTACCCTGGTGGGGACCCCCCCTTATACCCTAGGGCCAGCTCAGGGGACCGTTGGAGGGCACTCCTGGAGCTCCTAACATAAGGCTTTTCTTGGAGTTGTTCATTGCTATCACTCCCATCTGCACATAGTCATAGTCAGCCTTCAGATTTGTTCCAAATGACTTGACAACTAGAGGAATGTTTTTGGTCCCTCCTTTTACCCCAGGTAGAGGCAGGCTTGTGAAGAGTACTGGGAAAGGAAGAATTGATTTTAGGATTGTCATAAGTCATCCTTATTCGAACCGTGCTCTTTTCTCAGCAGTTGTCTGCAGTCCCGGACAGATGGCTCACTTTCTATTTTCTCTTTCCAATTCACCTTTCCATTTTAAAACTCAGGGAGTTAGGAACTTTTTCTCCTTAGGTGTTTGAGTGGTACTGACAGTATAGATCATTGGGAGGAGGTATTTAGGATGCCTTTGGTCCTACTTTCCAGCTTCTGGAGGATCATCAAAACAGAAATCAAAAATCAAACCTGAAGTTGAGGACAGATCAGGGTGAGGGCATGAAAAGATTAATGCTTTATAACACAATGAACATTTAGTATAGTCTCCTCATTTTTGCTGCCCTTTAGTATTTCACGTTAGTGGTTTGAATCAGAAAAAAAAATTTTTTTCTTGCAATTTGTAATTTGAGGCTCTTATGACCTCAGGTATAAGTTTTGAAACTTTGGGATCACGTACGTACCTCTTTGTGATTTATTTAAAGTTATAAGCCATGAGCCCTTGGAAACCCAAGGACCTTAGATTAAGTCCTCTTGGCTTCTACATTGTTTGTGAGGAAATAAGTGTACATAAATTGAGATTACTAAACACCTAATTACAGTGTCTGAGAAGGGAAGACAGAAATATTTTAACAGTGCGTCAGTTTCGAGTCAGCAATTGTGTCTACCTTCCTGTTGTCCTTGATGCCTATAAATTTCTTCTAATAGTCTTTGCATGTATGTGGGATATCTTGGCTAGAGCCCCCTGAGTTCATAACTCTGGCCTAACACATTTAAAGTATTTTCTTTGTAAAAAAGCCTGAGGCCTTTCCTTGGGCGAAAGATTGTGTATAAACCACTTGTCACATAATGTAAGAAAGAGAAGGGCATGTTGACCTTTTTTATTTTAGGAAAGGAAGGTAAAAATTAGAGATTTTACATTCTAAGAGGCAAAACTTGTTTCCTCTTTCAGTCTCAGGGTAGAGGCTCTAAGGGAGTATTAGAAACTCTGACTCCCAACTTCTAGGTATTACTTGGCTGGTAACTGGACAGTGAGTACATGCAAGGATGATATGGTGGGATTCTGTCCCCAGGGGTACTTCGGACTTTGGTGGATGCATCCAGTTCAGGTGTATCAGTACTGAGCCTGTGTGAGAAAGGTGATGCCATGATTATGGAAGAGACAGGGAAAATCTTCAAGAAAGAAAAAGAAATGAAGAAAGGTAAAAAAACCAAAAAGTCCTTTACTAATTTCCCAAGTTTGACTCTTGTTTGGTTCTATATGAGTTTTTTGTTTTTGTTTTTTTCATTATAATGATATACCCCCTACTCCAGTACCCTAATAAATCCCAAAATTTCCGAATATCTTCTGGTTGCGATATCTGGAAATTTGGATTAGCAAGCGCAATATAAGCAGTTTCCTACCCAATCTGAGCAAACTTAAGCAAGACCATGAAAAAAAATCCTTCCATTTTCCTGAAGAACAACAGGGCTCCCAGGAGAGAGCAAAGCAGTAAGGCTGATGACTCTTTCTTTACAGGTATTGCCTTTCCCACCAGCATTTCAGTAAATAACTGTGTATGTCACTTCTCCCCTTTGAAGAGTGACCAGGACTATATTCTCAAGGAAGGTGACTTGGTAAAAATGTAAGGTTAAACCATTTTAAGGCATTTGTCTTTTTCTAAAACATTTACATAGTGCTGATTCCTAACATAGTACTCTGGTCATGCCTTTTAGTGACCTTGGGGTCCACGTGGATGGCTTCATCGCCAATGTGGCTCACACTTTTGTGGTTGATGTAGCTCAGGTAGGTGGCCTGCATTTGATCTTTGTTCAACCTTGGGATGTGGAAGGGAGTGCACTGTCATTTGTCTCTTACCCTGACCCTGTCACCACATAAGTTTTAGAGAGTTTCTAGAGAAACAAAAAGAGAAAGTTTTTTTTCTCTCCTATTCATTGCTTGGCCTTTGCATATGGATACACAGGTAATAACTAAATGGCCAGCTGAGTTAGCAGGCTTTCCAGGAAGACACTGATTGCATGTCCTTTTCTACAGGGGACCCAAGTAACAGGACGGAAAGCAGATGTCATTAAGGCAGCTCACCTTTGTGCTGAAGCTGCCCTACGCCTGGTCAAACCTGGTAACCAGGTAAGCTGTTTATCCAACTCCAAAGCTTGATAAAACCAAAGATGTATTAGGCACTATAGCTAATATGTATAAAGCTGCCAACCTAGGCCAGGCGCCGTGGCTCATGCCTGTAATCCTAGCACTCTGGGATACTGAGGTGGGTGGATCCCCTAAGCTCAGGAGTTCCAGACCAGCTTGAGCCAGAATAAGACCCCCTCTCTAAAAATAGTTGAGCATTGTGGTGGGCACTTGTAGTCCCACCTACTGGGGAGGCTGAGGCAAGAGAATCCCTTGAGCTCAATGAGGTTGCAGTGAGATGTGACACCAAGGCATTCTACTGAGGGTGACAGAGTGAGACTGTGTCTCAAAAAAATAAAGCTGCCATGAGGTGAAAGCTATTTTAATTAGTTGATGTAAGCATGTCAAATTGTATTAAAAAATCAACACATACCCCACATGTGCACAAATGTATTCATGATCTATGTGTATATGACTTAAAAAAAAAAAAAAGATTTCTGTAAACAGGAAAAAAAAATATGAACTGTAGGTAAATTCATTTTAAGAAACTAAATGTAGGCTTGGAGCCTATGGCTCAAGCAGCTAAGGCACCAGCCATATACCTAAGCTGGCAGGTTTGAATCCAGCCTGGGCCCGCCAAACAACAATGACGGCTGTGACCAAAAAATAGTTGGGCTTTGTGGCAGGCACCTGTAGTCCCAGCTACTTGAGGGTGGAGGCAGGAGAATTGCTTGAGCCCAGGAGTTGGAGGTTGCTGTGAGCTGTGATGCCATGGCACTCTACCCAGGGCAACAGCTTGAGGCTCTGTCTCAAAAAAAAAAACCCAGAAAGAAAGAAACTAAATGTAGGATGAAATGAAAAGGTAGTTATTCACAAGTAATAAACTTTTTGTGTGGATCTGTACTCAAGCAATTCTTAGTCCTTACTATGGGGGACTAAGTGGACAAACTAAGGATCAAAATTTAAATTAACTTTATTATAATAGAAAATCATTGAATATCCAGAAATCTCCCACATTACTTGGATTATCATACTTTTCCTAAAGAAAAATAAAGATCTTAAAACTATAAAAAAAAAAAAAGAAGTTTATGTTAACCAATTTGATGAAAATATTTCAAATTATATATAAAACCAGCACATTGTACCCCATGGTTGCACTAACGTACATAGCTATGATTTAATAAAAAAAAGAGAACATATTCGAACAGCTGTGTAAATACTTTGCACAGAGATGGCAGTAGTGCTACAACTCAACCACTCAAAAAAAAATATATATATATAAAATAGCAAATAAAGAAAAAAAATATATGTAATAGCAAATAAATCTAAACTTTAAATAAGTAAGTCCAAGTATTACTGTGCTTGTGCATACACCTGCACCCACAAACACATACACACTCCACTGGTTCCTATTCTGAGAATGTACAATTGGTACATTGAGAAGTCAAAGATGGTAAGATGTATATGTGAACACAAACTGGTCTATATAGCTGATGTCAATTTTGTCACATTCAAACAAAAAAGGAGAAAAAGATATTTCAAAAGATACAGAAAAAGTACTTGATAAAATTTAATACCATTTGTGATTTTAAAAAATAACCGTTTAGGTGGCAACCATAGCTGGCGGGTGGGGCCAGCTAAAATAAAAAAACAACAAAGACAACTGCAACAAAAAAATAAAAGCTGGGCATTGTGGATGGCGCCTGTAGTCCTGGCTACAGTTTGAGTTTGTTGTGAGCTGCGATGCCACCGGGACTCTACCCAGGGGGACAGCTTGGGATTCTGTCTCAAAAAAAAAAAAATAATAAAAATAAATAAATAACCTTTTAACAAATTGAGGCTATATATCATGAGTATAATAAAAATTGCATAGCAAATATCATACTTAATGGTGAATGCTGACACCTTCTAGGCCCCTGCCTCCCATCCCAGAGACTGAGAATGAGACAAAGTTATCCACTATCACTACTCCTTGGGAGTCAGCATTGTGCTGAAGGTCCCAACCAATGCAATTTTTATATTAATCTTGTATCTGGTAGCCATGCTGAACTTGTTTATTAATTCTAATAGGTTATATCATCTGCAAATACAGTTTTAATTCTTCCTTCATAATCTAGATGTCTTTTTTTTTTTTTCTTATCCAAGTGCCCAGCCACTGAAAGTTGATAATCAGTACATAAGGCATAGCAATTGGGAATGAAAAAAATAAAACTATTATTCACAGAGGACATGATTATACACAAAGAATCTGTAAACTATGACAATTTAAATGAATTTAGCAAGGTCACTCACTAGATACAAAGCCAACGTATTTTTGTAGCAATAGAATCTCTATAACACGGTACACTACCAATTAACAAATACAAAACACCTGAGTGTAAATCTAAAGACAGCTGTGCAAGAAAATTTCGCTGGAAAGCATGAAACAGGTCTAGAAAACTTATAAAAGGCCTTATTAATAGATCAGAAGATTCAATATTTTAAAGTTATCAATATTGGTCTACACATTCAATGAAATACAATAAAATTCTAGCACTTTCTTTTGTGGAAATTGACCCGCTGATTCTTAAATGTTATATTGAAATGCAAAGGGCTTCTTTTTGCTGGAGTCACCAGTGGACAGGATCTGGTCTGTGGGAAACATGTGTGTCTATTTGCCCTGACTGTGACTATAGACAGAGGACGGCTCAAAACAGCTTCCCCTCGGAGCAGAGAGCCTGTTAGTCTTTTGGCATTTAGAATTTTCAAGGGTGAGTCAGATATACCAGTTCACTCTGACACTGCTGGTGTCCTGCAGTTCACTCACCAGCTTTTCCACGAGGCTCAGAAAGGCCACTCCTAGCCATTAATCTCACCTTGGAATGTGGAGGTGGCTGGCACCTATGTCAATGTCAGGTGAAACAGAAGCAGTTCTATATTAGCAGCCTGCTCTGTAAACATATAGAGAATTACTCTATGTGTGCCACGAAGTTATTAGAAACTGCAGCTTTGGGTGGTGCCTGTGGCTCAAAGGAGTAGGGTGCCGGCCCCATATACCAGAGGTGGTGGGTAACACCTGGTCCCGGCCAAAAACTGCAAAAAAAAGAAAGAAACTGCAGCTTTGTGGACTGCTTTGAAAATGTGCAGGTGAAAAAAGTGAGATAAAGCAAACACAAGACACTCTGTGCATATGAGCCACTGCCAGGCAAAGCTTGTTATTTGCGCAATGACAAAGAGATAGGAAGACAAGTTAAAGAGACATAGACTTGGTATAACATTCACTACCTTATTTTGCGGAACTTGCTTCACTGCATAAGAAAAAGAGACTAGTTCAAGGTTCTTTTCTAGTTATATAATAACAAAGCATTGACTCCTCAAGTGCCACAGCGGTAGGGTGCAAATACCAACTGCTGGTCTCCATAACGGTGACAAAGAAGTGACTGCTTATTCGCTTGAGTATAACTCCCAGGGAGTTGAGGGCTGGGATTTGTGGGGACTTTCATTTTAATGAACTTTAGATGGCTGCTTACCACAGCACAACAATCACACTGGAGTTCTGATTTACAGGAAAAGTGCTCAGCCCTGTTGCCTTTCACCGTGTCCTGCTAGAAGCGAGAGCCCTGGAAACTGAATGCTGTTAAAATAGAGAGACCACGGAAAACTATAGTACCAGGGGTGGGAGGTTTTGGATTCCAGGGAGGGTAGGCCATGGGCAAAGCTTGACATGATGTGGGGTGAGGTTGTCCATAGCTGACACCTGGTCTACCAGTTGATACCGAAGCTGGCGGCTCACAGTAGTCTCCCTGTTATCCCCCTAGGCAGAGGCAGAGAAACCTCAGCTAAAAAGCAGCACAGTCATCAACTCCATCAGCACGCTGTCAGCTTTCCCTGCCCAGGTTTGCCCTGCACATCCATGTGGTGTATGCGACCAGGCCATCGCTACATGGAGTATTTCTTCTGAACCCCTGAGCTTCCAGTCTGACTCAGGACTGTGAGGACCAGGAGCCAGGATTCCAAGGCTGGGCAGCTCCACAGGTAGGAAGGATGGAGTGTGGAGGGAGGCTGCACTGGCCACAGCTGCAGACCGGGCAGATGTTGAATGAAGTGTCCATTCTTTTGGCCATCCTGTATGACTGGGAGGAGAGTGGGCTCCCAAAGCAGAGCCACGGTCCTAGGGGCCGGTCAGGGCTCGGTGGTGTGGCAGAGCGCGTGCCAGCGCTTCACCAGCTCCTTGGGCTTGCTGAGCATCTCGTCCCAGTGCTCCAGCTCTCTGCCGCGGGTGTACATGTAGGGGCCAACCACCACCCGGCCCAGCTGGTGGCTCTCTGCAGGGGAGACAAAGAGCTGGTGTGCTCCTGAGTACAGAGTCACATCCCCAGGGACAAGGCCAGCGACTTAGCTCTCACTCACTCGCTACTCCCCTGGAAGGAAGTAGCAACAAGCCCCTCCTCTCTCAGCACAAGCTGACAGCCCCCCGAAGGGCCCTGCATTTGCTCTGGAGCTGGAAGGGCTGCTTCTCCTCTATCAACCCCTGGAGCCTAGGTGAACAGCCCACCCCTCAGGGCCACCAGCTCTGCCATGCATCTTCCTCCGTCTTTGACGGCAGGCAGGCTTAATATAGGGGAAGGAAAGGGCCCTCCAGAAAGAAGGCCTCTTCTATCAGTAAGAGCATTCAAGAATAATATTCCCCTCCCAACTGCCACAGTGGAGAAAGGTCTTAAGTCCAGCCCATGGAACCAGCCGCAGCTTGATGGCTCTACTTCCCAGACAGTGGCAGTGGGCGCCAGGTATGGGGCAGTGTAGGAGAGCTGGCTGGGATAACTCTCCTGGTACCCTAACAGCTTGTCTAGAAGGCATGAAGAAATGCGAGGGCACCATGGCCCACAGCACCAGGTCACTCGGCTGGTCACTCTTGACCTCTCTGGTTAGCAGAGGCCACTGCTTAACCTCTTTCCAGGGTACCACACAGAGTCCAACTGGACTGAAGCTTGGCATGAACCCCAGCCCTCCTGCTGTCAAGCTGCATGTCCTTGGAAAAGTATCTCAGCCTCTCTGAGCACTAGTTTCCTTACCCTGAGAACAGAGCTCCTTCCGAGGGAGGGTGGGAGGCTTTCGCTTTGTCGAAACACGCAGCCATCCCTCCATTCCCCGTTGCCCCAACAGCCTGGGGTTGGGGGAGCAGACTTACTGTCTCCTTCCAGGCTCTGCATCACTGTCAGGCTGAGGCTGGCAGTGTCCAGCTCGGTGGCATCGGCCTTGAAGCTGAAGGTCTCATTGTATACAGGGTTGATGGAGCCCAGCACAGCTGAAGTCTTCTTGCACTTGACAAACTTGTTGTGGTTCATCAGAGACACCCTGACAAACACGCCTAGGGGCAGTGCACAGCAGTGGGCTGGGGAGGTGGGCAGGAGCCCAGCCCCTGCCTGTGGGAGGCCCAGCTAGGAGGGTACTTGCCCAACCCAGGCCCTAGGTCACTCACACTGCCAGCTGCTGGCCAGAGGTCGTGGAGGGAGGAAGCAGGCTGATTGGTGTACTGCCTTACATGACCCTACGAGCGCCAGCTCCCTTCCTGTTTCTTCCTCTGTCTCAGGAATGCACTCCCTGCACAGGCAGGCTGGCCCTTATTTACCAGAGCCTGGCCACATGGCCATGGGGACCACAGGCCTGCTGGGTCCTCAGACCCACCTGGACCCCTTAAATGCTTTCCTGTTCAGAGGGCTAAGAATTTGGGGGTAGGGCAGAGGGCTTTGACTGCATAGTGAAAGGTCTAAATCCTAGCTAGCTTACAGTGACCCAGATGACCACCACCTCACTGGGGCGACCCACATAGGATGTATGGGGTGATCCAGGGCCCATTCCCCCTGCTCCTGTATTCTGGAAGGCTGGGGGACAGGTGTACTGCCCACTGAGCAGCAGTGCCCTTGTGAATGGGAAGCTCCCCCCACCCCTGGCGCAGGGAAGTGCGGGGCTTTGCCTGGAGGAACTGGACCCTGCAGCTGATGGAAAGGTGGAGGTAGAAGTAGGCAGGACCGTTTAAGGAGCTAAGATGCTCCTTGGGAAATGGGAGGGGCGGGGCTTGGTCTTGGGGTTGAGATTGGCTTGAAACTCTCGGTGGAGGCTGAGGAGATGCAGCTTTGGGATCAACATAGGAAGAGGCTTCTTGTACCCAAACGGTCCACAGAGGAAGAGCATGCCTTCTGAGGAAAGGAGCACTCCGTGATGTAGCACATGCAAGCAGAAATTGGATGGTGAGGGGCAAGGGTTGGACTCTACACCCAGACCCCAAGCTCAGCAAGCAGGACCATCCCTGAGGAGGAAAGGGGGGGAACTCACTGACAACACCCCTGTCCTCCCGGAGCCGGAGGCCCTTGGCACGCAGCACGACCACCGTCAAGCGGCTCAGGTAGTCATTGTAGCTGAGGCAAAACTGGAGGTCGCCAAACTCCGAGGGAGGCTGGGAAGGCCGAGATAGAAGCACCTCAGCCATGTTACCCTGACAGGTGCCAGCGCCTCCTTCCTTCCTCCCAGCAGTACATGGGTCACATCTATAGGGCCCCTCTGGGTTCCACTGTCATTTACTAGATGGGGAAACTAAGGTCTGGAGAGTCCTGGGATTGGCGCAGTCATAGGGACCACACCTAAAGGACCATACCCATGTCTGTGGGATCCCAATGTCTATTCTGAGCTACCCTGTCCTTCCTGGGGCTTGGGGAAACATTTTCCTGGACTGTACATTTGTGCTGTCACTTTTCACAGATGTCTGACCTGGATGGGAATCGAAATGCTGATTTTTCACGTTGCCCCAGGTAACCTGACAGCCGGTGTAAAAGTATCTCGGGTGGCCCCTCCCCACTCAAGAGTGGGTCTGTCCTTCGTCTAACAGCTTTGGGGCCCAGGTCACTCTCATAGGGTGGGAGGGCTGACACTGGCTGGCAGGTGCTGGGCCCCGTGCACACCTGCTGGCTGCCCACAGCAGTGCTGACACTCTGGTGACCTCGATCTTACCTCCAGGTTCTCAGCCTCCAGGTCTCTCCAGATGATGCGCCCGCAATCACCTGCCAGGATCTCACTCTTCAGAGGGAAGAGCACCTGGCCGAGGAGCTGGTGTTTCCTCTGCCTGTCCACATGGTACACTGAGAACCTCAGTACCCTCTGGGTGACAGTTTTGCTGGACACCTGATGGAGATGTAGGGGGTGGAAGATGGGAAGGTGTGACTCATCCCTGTGTCACAGGGACTTTAGGGGACAGCGTGTCTCAACAGGAACCCACATCCCCAAACCCAGTGATTTTCAGCAGATCCTTCTCAGCAGTGGGGCCAAGGAGCCCCAGGAAGTGGGAACATGTGCCAGGGCCTGGCTACCTAGAGTGTGGTCTGAGGAATCACAGTGTCCTTCATCACTTGGGACCGTATTAGGAACATGGGACTCTGTTGTTTAACAGGTGCCACAGGTGTGATATGTCTGCATAGTAAGTATGAGGGTCCCGTGCTGCAGCTCAGGACTGGGCCCTGGGACATTGGGGATGCCAGCTTGATGAAATGGGGATAACATCCCGATCACAGTGCCTGTCCTGTAGCAGATGGCCCATTAATACTGATTTTCTTCTCTTCTTCTTTCTTGTTGTTCCCCTCCCCTTTTAAAGCATAGAGGGGCAGGATCTAGATAGGAGTGGGGGAGTGGTGAGTCAAGAAAAATAAGCATGCCATGTGGCCATACAGCCAGCAAGGCAGCAGCCGTGGATCTTGTCCTAAGAATTTACTTGTGAATTCTCACAGCCTTGGTCTTAGGCACCCCTCTTCCCAGCTCTCAGCCTGGGAGGAAGGTGTAAATCATGGTTCTGGCCTCAGCAATCACACTCTTCCGGGAATCTGGCTGGCCTCTCCTTACCTCTCAAGCCAGCCTGAGAAAATGTTTGTTCAAGGCCTCTCGGCAGGTCTTGATTGCTGGCTTCCCCTAAGGGAAGTCACCTGCTGAGGCTCCTAGGCCCTGCAGAATTGGCTCAGTACCCTGACAACCTTGCCACCTTCAGACACTGAGCCAGCCAGCCCAAGGTGCAGCAAAGGCTCCACACCTGCTCCAGAATGGCTCTTGGACCTGTGCTGACCTCTGACAGCATAGGACAATTTCTGTCCCCACCTCCACCTTCCTTGGAGAAACTTGTCAGAAACTCCACATTGCTCCAGGGCTTTGGGGAGCTGCTTCTGAGCCCCACAGGCCAGGGCCTGACATTCAGTAGTTACTCTAAACTGTGCTTCCTTTTTCTCTCTTCCGAGTAGCCAGGACAGGAGGAGTTCAGCCTTCTGGCCACCCCCTCCGTCAGGGGTCTGCTTCTGGGTAAAGCAGAGCTGGTGTGGAGGGTCCCAGGGGGCTGCAGGGCCCCGGCTGGTACAGGAGGCTGGGGTTCTCCTGTGCGATGCCTGCTCCTTCCTAGGAGGCCAGACTGCCCCATGCCCTGTTTAATCACAGACTGTACCTGGAAGATGAAGTGCTCGTCAAACTGCGGGTTGGAGGTTTTGCGTTTGGTCTTGGACTGGAGGAAGCGCCGCTCATCGGGCAGCAGATGGAGCTTCACCAAGGGGCTACAGGTCTCTGAGGGGGTGTGTAGCTGCCGTGCCTTGATCAAGCCCACGAGAAGCCGCTCGGCCTCCTGCTCATATTCCACGGAGAACCACAGCCGCCCTAGGCAGCCGGCAGGGAAATCGGTCTCACTCTTGTCCTCTGGGAACTTGTACAGCTCCGGGTTGATGGCCCCCACCACACATGTGTCTCCTACAACAGAGGGTTGGAGGGCTGGCAGGCCAGAGGAAGAAGGCAAGGGCCTGGGAGAGACCCACAAACCCTATCCTTGTCCATCCCTTGCTGCCAAACCTCAACTAGCTGACCACATCCACCTCTAACCTTCTAACCTAAGCATATCCCCTCTCCCTAGCGCAGCTCCTCCAGGAAGACTTCTCAGCACAAAGGCACTGCACACCAAGGCCTGGGCCTTTGAAGAATTCAGAGTATTCATTTGACACTGCCCCATAACCTTGCCCACTGTGAACCACCTTATCCCTGGAAGTCAGGGCCTGCATTCAGGGATGTAGTGCCCAGCACCTGGCCTGGCCCCAGGTGTCTAGGATGACTCAGGGATGATGTGTTGCTTTTTTTCCTTCCCCTTTGAATTAGAAGGAGCAAGCTGATTACTGGGTGGCTGCTGGGAAGGTCTCTTAGGGGCCTTTAGAGCAAAGAGGTGGCAGAAAACTGTTCCCAGTTCCTAGCATTCTGCCCTCTCGGTTGGCCAGCCCATCGTTCTGAGCAGGACCAAGCACAAGTTCTGTACCTGGGCATGGGTTGGGTGCCAAGCTCTATCACTTACCATATCTATGGCCTGTTAAGCATCCTGAGCCTCAGTTTATGACTGCATAAAATGGGGTGATATTTCCTCCCTCACAGAGTTGGGGTGAGGTCTCACTCCAAAATGGCACATGAGGTCATTTCTCACCCAGTATGGGGTGTGGCAGGTACTTGGTAAACAAAAGTGCCCAGAAAGTATGGTCACCAGGCAACTCTGGCATCTTTAGACTGGTTCAAGCTGTGTTCTGGAGCCAGGCCAGTGAAGCAGACAGGTCCACCTGAGTGGACCCTGACCCCCAAGAACCCTTGGAGGGAGCACTCACCAAGGGCATGAGGCAGGAGCTCCGGGGCTGGGCCAGGGTCCCGTGGGACCTGGGCCCTCTCTCCACTGTGCAAGGGCACCCAATCCTGGTTTCGGAGGGAGGGGGGCACCATGAATGGCATACCCGGAGGCCTGTCCAGAGGGAGGGAAGAGATGGCAAGTAGGTATCAAGTGTATGGCACAGCCTCAGAGCACTCAGCCAAGTGGGGTGAGCCCAGGGGCTGGAGGAAAACAACCCAGTGAGAGCCAGGGGGAGGCCAGAGCATCATTTTCTGAGCCCATGGCATGCCCCAACCCCACAATCAGCCAACGCCTCTGTCTGCCCATAGCAGTGGGATGGTGGAGAAAGAAGACAGCCTCTGACGTCAGTCTATTTGGATTCTGATTCTTGTTCTGCCATCAACTAGTTGTTGCTATCTGGACCTGATACTTATGTCCTTTGAGCCTCAGTCTCCTCAGTTAGAAAATGGGTTTCATAATGCCTACCTACTAGCTTGTGGATACTCTCAGCATGCTGGCAGGAACTCCATTAACAGGACCTTCCTTTCCTACCCCACCCCAAGGGAAGTTCCACAGGGAGGGCCCTAGAACAGGGCCAGGAGCCCAAAAGGCCCCACATCCCACTTCACCTGCTCAGCGGGGTCTTGGCATGCAGTTGGCAGAGCCTGTCCCCCTGTCCGCTGAAGGTGCCTGCGGCGGTCATGGCTGTTGTCCCTGGCAGCTCCTCATAGGGAAGGGTGGTACAGAGCCTCCTCCACAGACAGCAGCTCAGCGCGATCAACAGCAGCAGCAGCAGGAGCCCCCCAATGATGCCTCCAATCACCAGGGTCAGCTGCTCTGGGGGGAGGGACCACCAGGACTGAGGTGCCTCCTCAAGCTCCTCACCCCAGGGGTGGATCTCAGAGCTGCACAGAGGCAGGCTTCCTGCGTCTGCAGGGGAGGGGTGCTGCTGCTGGGCTGTGCTTGGTCTCAGCGGAAAGGCGATTTCCCCAGGGGTCCCAGTGCCCTGGGCAAAGCCTTCTGGTTTGCCTTGAAAGCAGCTGGCAATGGCCTTGGGATTTGTGGCTGGGGCATTTCCTTGTGCTTCTGAGTAGAAATCAAACCTCCCCTTCCCTGGGCTCCTATTGAGGCTTGAAGGGGAGCTCGGGTGTGAGCGCCATCATTTGAGGAAAGCTCAGGAAAGAAATACTGCTCCTGGTTTGCATTTAGAGCTCTGGCCCTTGAGGTCCAGGAACCTCTAGTGAGGCTGGACTCCTGCTTGGGTTCTGTAACCTCTTAACACCGCTCCTTTCCCTACCCCCTATCAAGATGAGCCAATATTTAGGGAGTTGGCGAGAGGCAGTGAGATGAGGAGGAGGGCAGGGGTGTGAGAAATGGAGAGGAAGGGACCTTTTGCTTCTAGCACTTTGTGGTAAGACCAGGGGGCCTTTGCCTGGCGCCTGCTTTGGGCGCTCAGAGGCTTGTTCCCACCTGCCCGCTGCCCAGGCTGAGCAAAGAAGCAGGGAGTCCAGGGCTTGGACGGTGTGCGGTAGTGAAAAGGCGGGACCCCCCCCCCCCCCCGCACTTAACTCAGCCGCAACCAACTTCAACGAGCTAGCCCCCTCATCCCCATCCTGGCATCCCTCCAAGAGCAGGGCGAGGCCGGGCAGGGCTGGCGCTGGGCTTCAGCGAGGACCGGCGGGGAGGAGGCAAGTGCTGGAACGGGTGGCAGAGGGGACGCCGCGCTGGGGCTGGAAGGGGAAGTAGGGGGCACTTACCTGCCATGGGGCTTCTCCCGACGGCCCTTGTGGCGCTATACTGGGCTGAGTCCCGGAGGTCTGGAAGCCTCCTCCTGAGGCTCCGGGCCAGCTCTTAGAGTGCGGTCCAGGGCCGTCGGACATGCGCGGGTGGGGGTGGGGGGCGGTCCGTCCTTGCGCTGCTGCCCTACAGCGGTGCTGGGGTCACGCGCTGGACTGCAGGGACAGGGACCCAGCACCCCGATGCTACAGGTCAGTCCAGAACGGCCCTGGCCTCGATCCAAGAGGGGCGCGGAGCCGACCGTGAGCTCCCGGAAACCGCAGGGCTCCGGCCAGGGCGGGTCCCGGGCGCCGGTGCCAGGAGCGCCCCGGGCTCCCTGTGGCTTCCGACGGGGCGGGGTGAGAAGCTCGGCCCCAACTGGGAGGGCAGGACTAAAGCCTTCTCCACTCGCGTATGACAGAGGGTTCCGCACCTGGCCCCTCACCCTTGGTGGCTTTGGCACGCACTTTCGCCCTCCCCAGATTCTCTGCAGGCTGAGGCTGCGCCTCCTCCAGGTCCGGCTCCCACCCTGGCCGGCAGGGAGCCCTCCCGGATCCCAAGACGAGTCTCCACTCCTGTTCAGGCCCCAGGGTTGTCTGACCGCCCCAGGCTGCCGTGCAGCACTCAGGAGTCCCTGTTACCTGTCTCAGTAGACAAGACAACCAGGAGTGAGAGCGCCATTCTGGAGCCCGACCTCCTGGGTTCCAACTTGGCTTCTCCGCTCCAGCTATGCGATTTGGACGATGTAACTTCAGCACTCAGGGCTCACTTTCCTCAGCTGGGTTAATAGCACCCCTTCGAGGATTAATTTATGCAAGGGGCTCTTACAAGGTGACGGCCCCAACACTGATTTACAGCGTATCTAAAGGGATTCTTAAGAACCGGAGGGCAGCGGGTCCCAGCCCCTGTCGTGGTGATCATCTGATCCAGGGCAGCATCACCTGGGTCTCCTCAGTACCCATAGCTCCTGTTACTATGGTGATTACTAGAATGCAGGGCCTGTGCCTGCCGGTGGAGGCTGGTTGTGGAAGGGGCTTTTGGGGCCTCTGCCTGCTCCCACATGCCAGTGCCACTCGGTGGATGTCACCCTAGTTGTCCATACAGCTCCCTCCTGGAGATTCTGGTGGGGAGCATCTGAGATCTTCAGGCGTTTGTAAGAGTACGTGTGGTGTGGGTATGGGAGTGTGGGTAGTGGTGGTCAGGGAGATAATTCTTGTGGTTTTACACCTTGAAGATTGTGTCCAAAGACAGCGTTTGGGGCCCTGTACCTATCCTAGGAGGCCATGTAGGCAGTGTGCTGGAGACTCTGCCATGCTGGAGCTTTGGATCACCTGAAGTGGGGTGGGTCCTGAACTGGGTCCCTCTCACCTTGCTGGGGCAGGGAGCTCGCTGGGAGCCCATGGTCATCCTATGTACCCAGACAGCAGCAACTCACCTTCTGGAGCATGGATGGGGGTAGGGTGGGATGGTGAGAAGGCAGGAACTCCCACAGTTTGCCTAGCAACTATCCCTGAAGTTGGGCCTTCTTCTCCATTTCACCCTGGAGAGGGGGCCAGGCAGGGCCCCTACCAGCCTCTGTCCTCCTGCAGAACTGCCCTCGGGGCAGTCGGATTGGCTAGAGTGTCTGGTGAACCCCGGGCCTTGACTTCTGCTTCTCTGAGAGTCTCATGTAGTTGGCCCCGGGTTCCCTTCAAACCTCCTGTGTTCCCCTCAGGTCTGGCTTAGATATGTTTCTTTATTAGTTTCCTGTTGTTGCTGCAACACATAACCACAAATTTGCTGGTTTAAGCTACAGATGTGTCTTATAGTTCTGGGGTCAGAAATGTAAAATGGCTGGCAGGGCTACATTCTTTCTGGAGACTAGGGTAGAAGCCTTCCCTAGCCTTTTCCAGCCTCCAAGGCTACCTGCTAGCAGCCGCTTCCTTGCCCTGCAAAGCCAGCAGCACAGCCTTTTCTAGTATCTCCTGCTGTAGGTCTTTTTCCACACCTACTCCTTCTGCCTCCCTTTTAGAAGGACCTTTGTGATTACATGAGACTCACCAGATAATGCAGGATAATCTCTTATCTCAAAAAACATTAACTGAATCACATCTGCAAAGGCCCTTTTGCCATGTACAGACCCAACTCACAGGTTCTGGGAACTAAGATGTGGATGGCTTTTTTTTTTTTGCAGTTTTTGGCCTGGGCTGGGTTTGAACCTGCCACCTCTGGCATATGGGGCCAGCGCCCTACTCCTTTGAGCCTCAGGTGCCGCCCGGATGTGGATGTCTTTGGGGGCATTGTTGTGGTGGCCACAGTGTCCGTGCCACACCCTGGGAAGGATGGTTTATATCCCCGCCTGCCTGGGGTTCTCATTGTGGCCCAAAGCTGGACTCAACCAGCTAGCAAGGCCCACATAACCCCTGTGTGGCAGCCCTTCAGTTGTCTTGACCCCTCCTCCCACTGCCCTGCACCTTGTCTTGACCCCTCCTCCTACTGCCCTGCATCTGGTCTGACCACCTATTAGGGCACAGCACCCTATCTATACCAGTTGCCTCCATAGTTGGGCCTGAGGTGCACTCAGGCCGTTTTGGGTGTGAGGTCAGGGAGTGGATGACCTTTGAAAAGGGAAAGGTTCATGGCCAGTGAGAAAGTGCCAGGCTCAGAGCTGCCACCCCCTCATCTCCATGCTGTGCCTTTCCAAGGCTCCCATCTTATTCCCTAGCTGTCACTAAGTCATTCCAACTCTTCCTCCTCCATCAATCTCTATCACCACCAAAACCTCACCCAGGTCTCCATCATTTCTTGCCTGGAGCGCTATGCTGACCTCCTCTTTGCTCTCTAGATTTGATCCTGAACCTGCTCCCCAGTTTGTGTCTTCTAGGCTTCCCTCCTATTCTCGGTGACCTGGAACTCCCTCCCCCCATCCCTCTGTCATGCCCAGTGCCCAGATAGATGCTGATGCCCCAGGCTTCCTCTTGGTACTCTCCCTCCCTGAAACACTCAGAGCCCCTCCCACCCTCCTTGCCCACTACTCACCCTTTAAGAGGAACCTCCAGCATCTTCCTCTCTTCAAGGCCCCACCACTTTTCCTCACCAGCCTTGCAGCCACCAAGTTGGTATGGGACTCTGCCTGTGACTGCAACCCCACTGCACTCTCCCTGGAAGACCAGGCCCTTCATTAAGGCAGGGGCCATGTCCACTCTGCTAGGCAACCCCAGTATCTGGTGCCAAGGCTGTGGCAATGATGGGCATGTGTCCTGGGGATGAGCTGCCATTAGCTTCTGCCAGTGTTTTCTTACATCACATTTTTAGGGACTGACAGCGCTGCCTCAGCTTCATCTTGGAGACCAGCTGCCAGGACTTGCACTCATGTTGCCAGCTCTGTTTATAAGCATGTTATAGAGAGTGGACATGAAGTTCACATGCAATCACAGCTGCAAAGTCCCTTTTGCCATGTACAGACCCAACTCACAGGTTCTGGGAACTAGGATGTGGATGGTTTTTTTTTTTTTTTTTTGGCGGTTTTTGGCCTGGGATGGGTTTGAACCTGCCACCTCTGGCATATGGGGCCAGCGCCCTACTCCTTTGAGCCTCAGGTGCCACCCGGATGTGGATGTTAAATTAGTTTACTATTTTAATAGTAAATTAAATTAGTTTACTATTTAAATTGCACATGAACTTTATATATGTCTAGCCAACCCAATGAGCTTTGAGTCTTTTCTCCTTCTTTCTGCTTCTGATGTTTTGGATATCAGGATGTAGGCTTGGTGTACACCATTCCACTGAGCTCTGGTTCAGGTCAGCCTGGCTCAGGACCACCCCCTCAGATGAGGAAACTGGCTCAAAGAGGCTTCATGGCCTTCCCAGTAAGTGATCATGTTAGGCCCAGAATTTGGCCTGCTCATTCCTTCCTCCCTTGTGACCAGCTGATGGGCCCATGCAAGGCCCCAGGAGATCATCTCCTGTGGATCAGGTCACAGGTCACAGGCACTGTGTCAGCCTCTCCTCCATCCACTGTCCCACAGGGGCTCTGAGACCCAGCTGGCCTGGAGCCGACTCCACAGAACAGATCAGCCTCCTGGGTCTAGCTGCAGCCCTAGCTCTGCTTCCTGTTTTCAGATTTTGCTCCTCCCTGGGTCTCTGGAGCTGGGAAACCTGGAAACAACAGCAGACATGGTTTCTCTCTTCTGTGGCCAAAAGGAAGTCATATCTCCATTGGCAGGAGCATTTCCAAGGAGGGGTGCAGGAAGTCCACGAGTTTAAAGGCCTGCAAATGCCTGCAGGTGATGAATAATTCAGTGCAGTGGATGATTCACGACAAAGGCCACTTTCAATTAACCTTAAGAATCAGCCCCTGTCTAAGGAAGTGTCATCTCTCATCACTTAGGAACAGAGAGGCCGGAGCAGGATAAAGGCCACACGGAGAAACATGTTGACAACTGTGTTTCTTACATTTATGCAAATTGCATCCTGGTCACCCCAGGTCCCTCTTTGAGAGGGGGAGTGTTCCTTTACCAGCATCTGGCTTCTCTCTGGTTCTGCTAGAGTGGCTCAGACTTAACTCCTTACAGCGCCTTCTTTCCTTGCTGAATTGAAGGTGTCCTTTGTCCTTCACTGAGCCACACTGACTCCAAATATGTCCCATCCTACAGACAAGCACCCAGAGTGCCAGGATGGAGCCCAGGGCCCATGGATCATTTGTTTCCCTGCAGTCATTTCTTCTCTCTTGCCTCCCTACCCACTGCCTGGCAGCCTTTTCACTTCTCCAGGCACCAGAATACTGCTTTTTCTTTTGAGGGAAATACTTTCTCCCCCTTCCCTGTCCACTCAGCACCTGGCACTTACCTCCTCACCTCTGTTTTGGGACTTTGCATATGACCCAGGTCCGGCAACTCAGCGTAGTGCATTTCTTGGCTAAAGGGACAGGTTCAGGGATGGGCTCAAGACCCCCACGAGCATAATCAGAATCAATCCTGGAATTTGGGGGGATCTACTAGGGAAGAGACAGTCCCTTTTTGGCGGGAGTTGTTGAGCTGAAGAAGCTGAGCCTGGCTCTGTGAGAAGCCTCTATGTGGGGAAGCAAATGGGAAACAGAAGCCAGCCTAGGAGTACAGGGCTGAAATGGAGAGGACAGAGAGACCAGCCGCTGTGCAGACCACAGGCTGACCCTGGAAATGTGGGGACAGTACCACTAGGAAGGGACTGAGCTGTCTTTGGCATAAGCTGTTCTAGCTCCAGGCTCTTGAGCATAATGGCTGCCCCTTAGCATAGAGCAGAATTCGGGAACAGAGATGAGGCATGTTTTTCCTGAATCTTCATCTCTGGTTACTCAGCTGTCCCAGGTTTGCTGAGCCTTTGAAGGTGTGGGCTTAACAATCAGAGCTATTCGCGGAAACAACTCTCTGCCAGTCTCTCTGGTGCCCTTTTCCAGGGCGCAGTGTGCTCTGCCCAGGGATGGGCCATAGCGGCTCTCCCTCCCATCCCCTTCGCTACGTTCTGGGACCAGCTTCCGTTGCAGCTAGGATGGTGTCCAACAGTGTTTTGGCCAAGGAGACAGGAGAGGGTATCTTCCAGAGGCTGCCAGGATAGACTTTGGTTTTTGACATATCAAGATATCGAGTTGACACATCGGCTGAGACACAAAGTGAGCTCTCAAAGTCCACAACGGATGTAGACTTCTAAAGATGAGAACCAGCTGGACAACTTGCATCCAGTGAGACAGGAAAGGCTGAGGGAGGGGAGGAAGGAGGAGGGAATTTGTTAGATTCCTCTGGTGAGGGCTGGGTCTGTGATGTGGGCTCCCAACCAGGGAGACAGGTACAGTAGAGGGCAGCCTGTTCTCCAGCACTGCCCTGAGAGCTGGCTTCCTGTCCTCTGGAACTTGGGAGCCAGATAGACCATTGGTGGGTGCAATTGTGCCTTGTGACTTTAGAGCGAGGAGCAGGCTGTTGCTCTGTTGATAAGTAGTGGCAGTCCCTGTAACATGGGCCACAGACTATGGATCTGGGCAGCCAGATACGTAGCTTATGGCAGGATTGTGGGCCTAAATGTAATGAGGACTTACTTTAGTCTGGGCCTGGGGTCTTGTCAGCACGTGGGTGTGTGTATATTTCCACAGCTAGGTGTAGGCCACATGAATGAGAGAGGCATGTGTGACCAGAGTGATCATTGAGACAGCTGAGTGACCAGAGGTGATGATTCAGGGAAGATAAGCCTCATCTCTGTTCCCAAATTTGCTGTATGCTAAAGGACAGCTTCTGACCATAGGCCTACCTAAGGGGTGATGGGAGCATGGTGGAAGGATTGGGTGAACTCTCTGGGGTCCGCAGAAGGAGCAAGGGACTTCTGGTTGATTCTCTAGGGTCAAGGGAACTCTAGCTCTGGAGTGGGGGTAGGAGATGGGAAGCTCTTGAAAAAACCTTTCAAAGTGCCTATTTGGTAATGAAACCTTATCCAGAGTCAGAGAGCATGAGGCCATATTATAAGGCCTTCCTCTGCTTGTATGTACTCTGACCTCAGACGTCTGCTGGGAGAGGATGCTGATCACATCACTCTCTCAGAGGGCAGGGGGTTGTCTGCGGCTGCCCCAGAAGTGAGAGATGGGAAAACTTAAGTGGAGTTTCCAAATTTTATTACTACCTGAACCAGCCTTTCTGACGACTGAATTGGAACTGCTAGGGCAGTGGACAGAAGGGAAGTAATCTCCTTTGAACACCTGCACCATTCCAAGTGTGGCCTCTGTAGGGAGCTCAGGCTCTCTCATGTCCTCCTTCATTCCCTCAGGCAGATCCCAAGGCCTTAGAGAAGGCCGTGTTATTGGGCTTTAGCTCCCGGCTGAGCTTTCACTATAACAAATAAATTGGTTAAATGTACTGTGCCTGTGGGAAAGGTTGTTCTTTGGTTACCTCCTGTGGCAGATTAAATCACTGGTCCCAAGTCCTGTCTTCCTGGCCCTGATATCTTATGTGGGTCATTACAAAAGTTTTGAGATACACAAAAATAAAAAAATATACAATCTGTGCAGATGGAAACAAATGAAGTCCTCCCAGCAACACCCATAAGCCAAGTTGAAACTTGCAGGGGTGAATCAGAAAGGACACTGTCGGCTGTGCTTCTTGGCAGTGAAATAATGGACCATGACACAGTCTGTCTCAAAACTTTTGTAGTGAGCTATGTACTTTCACCCTCCTGCTACATGGTGGGAAACGTATGTCCCCATGATTTGACTTTGGGTTTGGCCATGTGACTCGCCTAGCAGAGATGCTGTGAGCAGAGGCTGCCAATGTGCTGCGCAGTGGGCCTTGCTGTCTTGTGCTTGGGCCATCGTGGTGACAGAGTACGGCCCAGAGAGTGCTGGCTCCAGGCTGGTGAGAGATCCGAGGCGCAGGGCCAAGCCCACCTGGGAGCCTGGGCTCAACCAGTCCAGCCTATGCCACACTGAGTGCAGCCAACCCACAGATACGGAGGGAGATGTAAACGCTTGTGGTTAATGCCACAGATTCTATAAGCAGCAAATGCTGACCAAAACACTGTCACTCTCTATTTGATTGGTGAGATCGAGTGGTGAGCTGGGCAGCACTACATTCCTTGACTCCCCTCCGCACACCTCTCAGTTGTGGCCAGGGGGTGGGTGGGTGATCTTGCCACTTCTCCTACTGACTGACTGTGGTCTTCTCTGGACCAGCCTTCATGGGTGTGGGAGTGATAAAGTGCTGAGCTCTGAGTGATGGTAGTGGGTTTAGGGGAGAGAGAGAGGGCTCAGGAAAGACATCTGTTGTTGTTGTTACCTAGCATTCTTTGTCCTTCTCGGCTTCAATGGTACCTCTCTCACATGTGTTCTGGGAAAGCTCCTCTCTCTCTCTCCTTCTCTTGGGTGGAGTTGATTCCCTCCTCTGCGGGATGGATCCTTGAGCTGGGACCTCGAAGGGGAGAGAGAGATTGGGTAGTGGTTGTCATTGGTACAGTGTGTCTTCGGCTTGTCTATTTGGATTTCTTCCTTTTAGGCAGATAGTACAAATTCCCCTTTAGGGTTAGGCATGGACATATGATTTACTTCGGCCAATGAAATGGGAGCAGAAGGGACATGAATTACTTTCTTGAAAAGGAACTTGAAGAGTTGGTGCATAATTCAGCACAATCTTGCCAATGGACATGGTGATCATAAAAGTGTGTGGCGAGAAGCTTTCATGAGGAACAGAGCTCTCTTGTCGCCCATGATTGACATAAAGCAGGAGTGAGAAAAAGACTTTTGTTTGGTTAGTCCACTGACATTTTCATGAGGGTGGTTATTGCAGAATAACCTAGTCCAGAGGTTCTCAACCTGTGGGCCACAGGAACTGTATTAAAGGGTCGCGGCATTAGGAAGTTTGAGAACCACTGACCTAGTCTATCCTGACACAGGTAGGCTATTACCAGTGCCCATACACGGTCCTCAGGAAATGTCCTAATCATCCCAGTGAGGAGCCAGGGCTCAGGTTTGCACTGGCATGAACAGTGCCCAATTCCTGTGCCCCTCATAACAAGAACTGGGAGTCCACAGATCCCAGGCATTGGGAAGACCTTTCCATCTGGAGCTGCCATTGATGGCACATTGGTGGCTTCTTGCCCACTGGCCAGCTTTTTAGGAAGTGTCTCCTTCTCATTATTAAAGTATAGAAATACACATAGTGAGGATTCCTCACATTGTCCAGGATCCTTGCTTCCTTCTCAGTAACAGAAACCATGTTCTCCTACCCATCAGATGTCATTCCTCTGGATAAGGGGAGTGGGCAGGGTGCAAATTAGGTCAATCAGATGCTTTCACTCCCAAACTTGAATCTTGAGTGGAATAATCCAGACTAATTGGAGACTGATTAGCATTTACCCCAGTGGTGGTATTCCAAGGAGAGTCATCATTAGATTCTGCTCACTAAGTCTTCAGCACTTTACTTGTTACAGTTTTTTCCTAGGCTCTCTGAAAGGACTGGACCTGGAGCTGGATGCAGCAGTGGGTTGAGAACCTAAGTTTTGCGTCGTCTACTGTTCAGAGGGTATGAATAACATTTAGGTTATATATGGTATAATTGCATTATCTTGAGAAGGAATATTTTAACAGCTGTGTTTATAGCTAGAAGGATGTGTGTGAATGTTGGCAGCTGAAGCTGGAGATCGAAGAGGACATTTGTGGTTTTTGTGTATCCAGCATTCTTGCTTCTTTTGGTGACAAATCCCATGTGTCTTCCCCTATCCTTAGGCCATGCCATTGGGAAGTCCTACTTCTCCTTAACTCCAGAGCCTCTATGTGGGGAAAGTGGGGCTAAAATAGAGGATAGGTGCCAGGATCTTATGACATCATTTAAGTCAGTGGCTCCAGCCAAGCCTGGCTGCCCTGGATTCTTGATTTAAAAGAGACAAAGAAAAGTCCATTTGATGCCTGTGCCAATTTGAGTTGTGCTTCTGCCTCTTGAAGTTGAAAGAGTATTGCCTAATATAATATGGGGGCATACAAGGCACATCACAAGTGGTACCTGCCATGCCCAAAGCCCTAGCAGAAGGGACAGCAAGTAAGTGGCCATCGTTTAGATCACGTGACCATTGGGTAGGAGAGGGTGCTTGACCCAGGCCTTGAATTTATCAGCTGGCCTAGACTTGTGAATTTTCATTTGGCATTAAGGATGACCTTTGAGGTGGGACAATTAAATTTGTGAACCCCTCTTAGATGAAGTGCTACATTTCTCATTGCTGAATATCATCACAGGCACCTTCAAAATACTCCAAGCTTCTAGTCTACCCTTCCAAGAAATTTTGGAATGCTTTTTCTGGAATGTCCACCAAAGCTGCCATTGTACTATACTTGATGCTCTGAATGTCATCAAAATGTCTTCCTTTCAATATTTACTTTATCCTCAGGTAAAGGAAAGGTCATCAGTGGCCAGATCAGGTTAGTAGGGAGGGTGTTCCAATACAGTTATTTGTTTACTGGCTAAAAACTCCCTCAAATACAGTGCTGTGTGAGTTGGTGCAATGCCATGATGCAAGAACTACAAGCTTCTCATGACAAGATTTTCAGTGATGATTTTCTTAATAGTTTCTCTGTTGATGTTTACTTGGTCTGCCATGCTTCTCACAGTCAGTTGAAGATTTTGACACACAATTCAATGAATTTTTGCAATTTTTTTTTTTTTGAGACAGAGCCTCAAGCTGTCACCCTGGATAGAGTGCTGTGGCATTACAGCTCACAGCAACCTCCAATTCCTGGGCTCAAGCGAGTCTTTTGCCTCCCAAGTAGCTGGGACTACAGGCACCTGCCACAACTCCCGGCCATTTTTTGGTTGCAGCCGTCATTGTTATTTGGCGGGCCCAGGCTGAATTCGAACCTGCCAGTTCAGATGTACGTGGCTGGTGCCTTAGCCTATTAAGCCACAGGTGCTGAGCCTTTTGCAATGTTTTTATCAGTTCTTCTTGTTACTCATTGCCCTGACCTCTCTTCATCAGGGACACTTTGTTTCCCCTCAGAAAACATTTAATCCATTTGTACATTGCCATTTTATTCATGATATTATCACCATAAACTTGGACTAACAAGACCTTGATTTCACTTCCACTCTTGTCAAGTTTAACAAGAAATTTAATGTTTGTTCATTGTTGTATTCAAGCTCTGACAGTTTTGTAATGACACACAAAAACATGCAACAACAAAAATGAGTGCCACTCAGTGAGACACCACCACATGTTGACATAAACACATCTGTGAGACACTGATAATCCAAGGTTATGAAACCTTACCAAATTGTTTGTACAGTGCTGCCAATGTAAGCACCTGGTGGAAAGTTCACAAACTTAATTGTCAGGCCTATCTAGTTACTGTTTTTTGAACTGGGAGTTGAGAAGGATGGTAGGAGTGAGATAGATGCAAGAGAAGAAGCAGAGAGGATGCCTTAAGAGATGCCACCAGGAGAAGCTGGGGTGGTGGCCATTCAAGCTTTCAAAGCAGCAGAAAATTTGTGTTAGAGAGGGTGCCAAATGTTGGAATGAGCTGGCAAAACAAATTCGGGAGGAAGACAGAGGGAAGACACAGGAAAAAGAGCTACAGGGAGGGATATTTCTGGAGCCACCTTGCCCATTCCGGAGGACTTTCCTATTTTGGTTCAAATCCACATGCATTCTTCTAACCCCCGCAGGGGGGGGGGGGCGGCCGGGGCGCGCGGGCGGCGGGGGGGGGGGGGGGGGGGGGGGGGGGGGGGGGCGGGGGTGGGGGGGGGGGGGGGGGGGGGGGGGGGGGGGGGGGGGGGGGGGGGGGGGGGGGGGGGGGGGGGGGGGGGGTTGGTTTTGGGGGGGGGGGGGGAAAGAGTCGCGGGGTT
>CAUYON010110131.1:0-12040 GCA_963573935.1 Arctocebus calabarensis | reverse complement strand
CCTCCCCCATGAGAACAGCTCTCAGTACACTCCATACAAACAAGTGATCAGAGTTCAAATATCCTCCTATTTTATACCATGTGAGAGACCCTCTAAAAACTGGACCTCCTTCCCCTACTAGGGTGCCATGGCACTCTCCTGCCAGGCATAAAACTGTATAAAACTGTATATATTCTCTACCTATAATTTTGAACTCCCAGCACTCCCTTTCACTCACACCCTGATGTCTGGAAGCCAGTCCCCCATGGACTCCAGATTCCTGGGCATTTTCTCCAGGGGTATGGATGGGCCATGGACTGTTGCTGATCTGTGCTGATTCTCTGGCACAGGAGAAAGGAGAGGATGGTTAACCAAGAAAGAACTGTACAGGAGTGGTGGTGCCCCAAGGCACAGAGCAGCAGCACCAGGAACAATAGGTCTGACATCCTGGGGATATTTTGAAAGGAAACTCCCAGTCTCTCTGGGCACCAGAGGAAGGCAGGCATCTTCTCCAGTGGCAGCTACTGGCAGAACAGATCTAGGACAGAAATGCAGGCCCCAAGAGTAAAGGGTATGCCTGAGGCAGTAGCAGCCTGAGCAGAGCACGGGGACAAGAATACAAGTGCACAGAGACAGCAGACTCCTTAGGCGGGGCTGACCCAGGAGGACTGCTTTACTGAGCCTCAGACACACCTGGGCCTCAGGGGATCATAGCTGAGACAAGTACGGGCAGCCAGAGGCTGGAACTGACAGCTGAGTGCCGAGCTCTGACACTTTACCCCAGCACAAACAGCAGCTGAGACCAGGCAGCAGCACAGACAGGGCTGAGTTGCTGAAACAGCATCTGATCTGCATAGGAATATAGCTGGGACAGAAACAAATTCTGCAAATTTGTTCTGTTCTGTCAGCAACATCAATCAGGGTCAGGGCTGGAACTGAGTGAACCTCCCCAGCCCCCATTAAGCACCTGAGGTTGTCAGGCCTCACCTCCCACTGCCAGAGTGACAGAGAGTGGCAGCCTGGCTGAGGAGACATAGATCTCCCTGTGACTCAGGCAGGTGCAAATCCCTGGAGCATCTGCTCATTGGAGGGAACTGGATCATAGCCCTGTGGGGTTACGAGTGACTGCGTGTTACAGAGGCGCAAAGTGGGGAAGGAGGCATCAACCGTCCCAGACTAATTTATTTCCTGGGTGGGTCCTTCTGAACTCACAGAGCACTAGAGTGGGTCATTTTTGAGCTGCCAGAAGACCTCTGCTACCTAGTTACTGGAGACCTTTTGATCTCGCCCACCTGAGACTGGTACTGACTGGGACAATTAATTTGGATCTCTTGAACCGGGCCAATCATCCAAGGACGAGCCAAAGTGGTGACCTGGATGTGTGGTTGTGGAAAGGTTTGATTTTCCTTTTCCAATTGTTGCCTGTGTGGGGGTGGGGTGACTTAATTGCTGGTAATTCTCCACAGCTGAGGTTTCAACCCAGAGTAACTGATTCACTAGGGTAAGAAGAGACCAGCTGAAAATAAGACAGAGCCACTTAGCCCCACCACACCAAGAAGGCCCCCATCTTCTCAGGCCGTAGCACTGAACAGGTCCTTGGCAAAGCTCTAGGGGAAAAGGTACAGACACCAATGCCAGTTTGGGGGCAAAGGACTGGCCAGTCACTACTCCTGAAGCCCCCAACCCAACTTCTCCTTATCTGCTCATCTAGCCAACGGTGTAAAATAATCATGGGTGGAATCAGTGGAAAAACTTCAGTAATATAAATAACTAGATAAACACCCCCCCCAAGGCAAAATTTGGTGGACACAACTAAGATCCCATTCATAAACAGATAGCTGAGATGTCAGAAACAGAATTCAGAATTTGGATTGCAAATAAGATTAATAGAATAGAGGAAAAGTTTGAATTAGAAATTAAAGGAGCATTTCAAAAGTTGTCTCAAGAAGTCAAGAAATTAAAAGACAAAATCACCAAAGATTTTGACACATTGAGACAGGAATCTGCAGTCCTCAAAGATCTGAGGAATATAGTAGAATTCCTCAGTAACAGAATGGAATAAGCAGAAGAAAGGATTTCTGACATTCGAAGACAAAGCTTTTGAACATTTCCAAACTCTCAAAGAGGAAGAGAAATGGAGAGCAAAAATGGACCATTCCCTCAGAGAGCTCTGGGATAATCCAAAGAAAATGAATATTCCCCTTATAGGGATCCCTGAAAGTGATAACATGACTTCAAAAGGCACAGAGGCTCTTCTTTATGAGATTATGAAAGAGAACTTTCCAAACATGCCAAGAGATTCTGAAATTCAGATAGCAGACAGTTTCAAAACCACACCATTACTCAACCCAAATAAGACATCCCCAGGCACATCATAATTAACTTCACTAAAGTTAATATGAAGGAGAAAATCCTGAAAGCAGCCAGATGTAAGAAAACCATAACCTACAAGGGGAAGAATATTAGAATGACTGCAGATCTCTCTCCTAAAACCTTTCAAGCTAGAAGAGGGTGGTCATTGGCTTTTATTCTCCAAAAACAAAATAACTTTCAACCCAGGATCCAGCTAAACTTTCATTTATGACGCAGAAATTAAATACTTTAATGATATTCACATGTTGAAGAAATTTGCATAACTAAACCAACTCTCTAGGATATTCTCAGACCTGTCCTCCATAATGACCAGGGCAATCCTCCACCACAAAAGTAAACTCACTCAGAAACTTTTGATCAAATTCAAACTTCCACTGTGGCAAAAGAATTAAAAATGTCCACTGGACTTTTGAAAAACTCAATACCAAAAATTCTACCAGGCTATCAACATTCTCAATTAATGTGAATGTCTTAAATTATCCTCTAAAGAGGCACAGGTTGGCTGATTGGATACAAAAACTCAGGACAGATATCTGCTGCATACAAGAATATCATCTTACCTTAAAAGATAAATATAGACTGAGGGTGAAGGGTTGGTCAGCTATATTTCAGGCAAATGGAAAGCAGAAAAAGCAGATGTTGCAATTTTATTTGCAGATACAATAGGCTTTAAACCAGCAAAACTAAGGAAAGATAAAGATGGACACTTCATATTTCTTAAGGGTAATATTCAATATGAAGAGATTTCAATTAATATTTATGCACCCAACCAGAATGCACCTCAATCTATAACAGAAACTCTAGCACACATGAGCAACTTGATTTCCTCCAGCTCCATAGTAGTCAGAGATTTTAACACTCCTTTAGCAATGTTGAATAGATCCTCCAATAAGAAGCTAAGCAAAGAAATTTTAGATTTAAATTTAACCTTTCAGCATTTGGATTTAACAGACATATACAGAACATTTCATCCTAATAAAACTGAATACACATTCTTCTCATCACAGTACATACTCCAAAATTGATCACAAGTCTAACCTTATCCAACTTAAAAGAATAGACATTATTCCTTGCATCTTCTCAGACCATCATGGAATGAAAGTTGAACTCAGTAACAACAGGAATCTATGTACTCCTACGAAAACATGGAAGATAAATAACCTTATGCTGAATGATAGAAGGGTCATAGAGGAATTTTTGGAACAAAATGACAAATAAGAAACGAATTATCACAATCTCTGGAATACTACAAAGGCAGTCCTAAGAGGGAAATTTATAGCACTACAAGCCTTCCTCAAGAGAATGGAAAGAGAGGAAGTTAAAAACTTACTGAGACATCTCAAGCAACTGGAAAAGGAAGAACATTCCAAACCCAAACCCAGCAGAAGAAAAGAAATAACCAAAATTAGAGCAGAATTAAATGAAATTGAAAACAAATGAATTATACAACAGATTAATAAATCAAAAGGTTGGTTCTTTGAAAAGGTCAATAAAACAGATAAACCTTTGGCTAACCTAACCAGGAAAAAAAGAGTAAAATCTCTAATTTCATCAATTATAAATGGTAAAGACGAAATAACAATGGACTCCTCAGAAATTCAAAAAGTCCTTAATGAATATTAAAAGAAACTTTATTCTCAGAAATATGAAAATCTGAAGGAAATTGATCAATACTTGGAAGCACACTAACTTCCAAGACTCAGTCAGAATGAAGTGGAAATGTTGAACAGGCCAATATCAAGTTCTGAAATAGCATCAACTATAAAAAATCTCCCTAAAAAGAAAAACCCAGGACCAGATGGGTTCATATCAGAATTCTGCCAAACCTTTAAAGAGGAACTAGTATCTATATTACTCAACCTTTTCTAAAATACAGAAAAAGGAAGAATACTACACAACACATTCTATGAAGCAAACATCACTTTGATCCCCCAAAAAGGAAAAGACTCAACAAGAAAAGAAAATTATAGACCAATATCTCCAATAAATATTGATGAAAAAATATTCAACAAGATCCTAAAAAACAGAATCCAGCAGCACATGAAACAAATTATACACCACGACCAAGTGGGTTTTATCCCAGCGTCTCAAGGCTGGTTCAATATTTGTAAACCTATAAATATAATTCAGTGCATAAACAAATTAAAAAATAAAGACCATATGATTCTCTCAATTGATGCAGAACAAGCCTTTGATAATATCCAACATCCCTTCATGATCAGAACACTTAAGAAAATTGGTATAGAAGGGACATTTCTTAAACTAATAGAGGACATCTACAGCAAACCCACAGCCAATATCGTATTGAATGGAGTTAAATGGAAATCATTTCCACTCAGATCAGAAACCAGCCAGGTTGCCCATTGTCTCCACTGCTTTTAAACATTGTAATGGAATTTTTAGCCATTGCAATTAGGGAAGAAAAGGCAATCAAGGGTATCCATATAGGGTCAGAGGAGATCAAATTTTTTCTCTTTGCAGATGATATGATTATATACCTGGAAAACACCAGGGATTCTACTACAAAACTCTTAAAAGTGATGAAGGAATACAGCAATGTCTCAGGTTATAAAATCAACACTCCTAATTATAAAATCAACACTCATAAATCTGTAGCCTTTATATATACCAACAATAGTCAAGCTGAAATGACACATTTTAGCAACAGAGAACTGATTAGTGGTCGGGGACCAGATGTCAGGGTAGGTGAGTGAGGGCAGCTTTAGGGAAATGGGTGTGGTTACAAAAAGGCAATATTATCTTGACTGATGGTGGCTACATGAACGCATATATAGAAGTACACTACAGTTGGAGAAATCTGAATCAGATAGGTAAATTGTACTAAAGTTACAACTGATTGTAATATTGTGCCATACTTATTTTGCCATAAATGTTACCACTGAAGGCGACTAGGTGAAGTCTTTATAGAATGTCTCTGGATTATAACTGCATGTGGCAGCTTACGTCTGTAATCCTAGCACTTGGGAGGCCGAGGTAGGTGGATCGCCTGGGCTCACAGGTTCAAGACCAGACTGAGTCAGAGTGAGACTCCCATCACTAAAAATAGCTGGGCTTTGAGGCAGGTGCCTGTAGTTCCAGCAACTCAGGAGGCTGAGGCAAGAGAATCACTTGAGCCCAAGAGTTTGAGGTCACTGTGAGCTGTGATACCACAGCACTCTACTGGGGCCGACAAAGTGAGACTCTGTCTAAAAAAAAAAAAATTGCATGTTTAATCTTCAATTATCTCAATAAATTAAATGACAAAAGAGGCTTTTCTTCAGTGGCAGGGCACCCCAGTTTGAACAGAAGACCCACTAATGTCAGGGCACTGGCAGAGAGTGACAAGTTAAAAAATACGAAATTTTGATGGGCTATCATATACCATTTTTATCATGTGTATTATCACCAGCTCACTCTCTATTCTCAAATCTGTAGCCAGGACTTTTAAAATCAGATAGTAAGACATACAGACACAAAAATGATGTGTATACATCACTTGGTATACACACAAAGATGTTTAAACTCACTGAGCCTTAGAAACAGAAGGCATGGCATGTCACAGGGGGTCACATGGGGAAGGACCAAGGTTGGCCCAGAAGGAGAAGAAGAGAAAAGAGTATGGCCCAGAGTCTTAGTGGGGTTTCCATTGGAAGGATGAGTGAGCATGGCAGGGCAGGTACCCTGAGTAAGTTTAGGATTGTATAGTTGGAATAGTTTGGGGGCTTCGGCTATAGGGAGGTCCCTAGTTGCCTGGTCCCAGGTCGACTTAGGGCACGGAGAAGATTGGCTTGGTGATGAGAGTTCCATAAAGGGAATGGCTGGGCTGTGGGCTCTGGGTGGGCTGGTTTGTATATCAAAGGCATGTTGGCAAAGGAATTTGCTGTGTCTGGGAATTAGGTAGCCCTGGGAGAGGCAGTATCTCCAGGATCAATATCTCAAATGCTGGAGCATCAAGACTCCAAAAGTAAAATATAGTCCATACACATCCCAGCTAGTTTTGTTACTGTTCTTCCTTAGCCCTGCTGAACCTAGAACCCAACGTGTGATAGGAGGAGACAATTGTGGGAAATTCGGGGTGGGGGGGGCAGTATCTACAGGACTAGGTGAAATCAGGAAGCAAACTATAGCTTTTATTACAACCAAAAATGACTATTAAATTTCCACCCCATTTCTTCTAGCCTACAACAACAGACACCCCAAAAGTACCAACCGAAACACGGCTCCCTGTCACTCATGCCAGGAAGGCCCCACATTCTCTAATAAAACTCTAGGCACCAGGCAGCGCCTGTGGCTCAAAGGAGTAGGGCACCTGCCCCATATACCGGAGGTGATGGGTTCAAACCTGGCCCCAGCCAAAAACTGCAAAAAAATTTAAAAAAATTAAAGAAAGAAAAATGTCTAGGGACCAGCTCCACCTGGCTCCTCCTGGGCATTCTGCAGACCAGCAGCGCCCACAATATCTGGGCCTTCAGGAGCCTTCAGGAATGTGGTTCTCAGGCATCACCCAGAAACCTCCAGCCTCCAACCTATAATAGCCTTTGTGTATTTCTGGGCGAAGTTGTAGGAATTGGTTAAACCTGAGATAACCTAGAAAAGCTCTTATGGGCCATCGGGATAATGCATTACCAAAAACATCTATCCAAAATATCTATCTTAATATTTTTTCTAATAACCCTATGACATGGCTGGAATTTGAGGGGGATCTGGCAGCTTCCCTGGTCTCCATGCTGAAGACGATTTGATTATCTGGATGGGTATCTCCTTCCCTCAGCTCCGCAGAGAGCCCAGAGCTCAGTTGAAAATAACTGACTTCTTGGGGTGGGGGTAGAGTTAATACTTTGCATGAAATATCTTACTTTATAACAGTGAAATTGCTTTCTCTTTTTTCTTATGATTTTTTTGAGGTGAAATTTAAGTTTTTGTATGAGTAGTACTATGATACCTATCTTGAGTGTCCTGCTTGTACTGTATCACATCATACCTTTGTTTAATTCTTAATAAACCGTTCACTTGTTAAAAAAAAAGAATTCTTAAACTTGGTATGTGTAACACAAAGGTATGATCCACAAAAGTAGAAACTTAAATTAAACTCAATCAAATTAACTTTTGTCCTACGCAAAGACCCTTGTGAAGAGGATGAAAAAATAAGCTACAGATTGGGAGAAAATATCTTCAAACCAGACACCAGCAAAGGACTAGCTCAGCATTAAAAAATAATCTGAGGCCAAGAGCAGTGGCTTACTCCTGTAATCCTAGCACTTTGGGAGGCCAAGGCATGTGGACTGCATGAAAAAAAAAAGGCAAACAAAAACAATAGCAGCTATACATATGTATTCCATAGTTTTATTTTTAAAAAATAAATTAAAAGAGAACTCTCTTTGCAAGTAATGTAAACTTTCTAGAATAAAAACAAATGTGCCAAAGCCACTGATTTGACACTCCGGGTTAGCCAAAAATAAGACGAAATTTTCTCAAGAAAGAATATATAAAATTGTTGTATATTGATTTCATTCTTATTATGAGTAAAAAGTCAGTCATGAAAAGCCATGTTTTATCTTTTCCTTTTTTTTTTTTTTTTTGAGACAAGGGCTTCATTCTGTTGACCTGGCGTTGAGTACTGTAGCATCATTAAAGCTCACAGCAATCTCAAACTCCTGGGCTCAAGCGATCCTAATGCCTCAGCCTACCCAGTAGCTGGGACTATAGGTGTCCACCACAACACCCAGCTAATTTTTCTATTGTTATTAGAGACGGGATCTTGTTCTTGTCCAGGCTAACCTTAAACTCCTGAGCTCAAGCACATATGTTTTGGCTTCCCAGAGTTCTAGGTCATGGTTCATCTTAATAGGAAAGAAAATTATTTTGTATGGGGAAAATATTTGTTCATCCAAACACTGAATAACATGTACTAGAATCCAGTTAAAATTTTAGTTTCTATATAGGTATCAATAATTTAACAAGCTTGAAAAACATCAACTCATTTAAAGGATGTTAATGTGTTCCTTATGCCTTTGGTTGACACCAATCACTTAATTCGTGTTGAAAACTACTCACAAGTCCTTTGATATTCTTACAGAATCTGTGTTGTATATTCCTGCATGAAATATATGAGATCTATCTGCTATGTTCTAGTTTTTCAGTGTCCACTTCCAAAGGCAAAGCAGTCCTTCTGTCCGTAAGCCAAGCAACGCCAAAAACCTTAGGCTCTTGAGCCAGACCTGCGTGGCAATTTTATATCATTGCTCTACAGAGTTTTCCCGTTCACTGCACAGGCTTGTATTTTATAACCTTCAGCCTCCTGCAGTGCGGCATAGCTTCTCCATACACAACAGATCACAGCCACGGGCTTTCACAGACTTGTCAGACATCGACTCAAAGCTCAGCAGCCCTCCTCCTACAAACTTTGCAGGGTCAGAGCCAGTTCTGCTTTGTATGGATCTTCTTTTGGCTCAGCTTCCTTTTTCTCTCCCAAGACTGCAAAACAAAAACAAGCGGTCATATCGCCATCCTCTTCATCTTGTTTTTCTTAGTAGCCCTCAGTTTTCTATGGGGAATTTGCTTCACCCAGCTTTCAACCCTTAATTGCATAATTTTTATGAAAACTCAGCTTGGATCTTTTTAGGTAGCTGAATACCACTAAGTACTCATACTGGCAGGAATGCCACTAAGTATTTGTACAGAAACTGAAAGACCTTGGATCTTTTTAGGTAGCTGAATACCACTAAGTATTCATACAGGAACTGTGCTTGTTTATTTGGAAAATAGTTTGTAATTCTCAGACCTAACTGGAAGCTCTGAGAATTAGAGCTGTAAGACCAGGGAAGTATTAAATACATGACCCAGATAATTAGAGTGGCAGTTTGTCTTTCTTAAAGCTATAGTTCAGTAGAATTATATAGCAACATGAATAATAGAATTATTATTTTTAAAAATCCAGTTTGGAAATAAAGGACCATAGTTTAAGTGAGGAAACCTGCCTTATGTGGTATAATTTATATTTTTCTGTAAATTTGCCCCAGATTTCATAGTATCCTATGGCAATTATTTTCATATGAGGATTAGCTTACTATGTTTAAAAATTTCATACCTAGTACTGTAGTTATCTCTGTCTCAATGTGAGATATGCAACCTTCCCCCACTATTTCTAGGAGATTTGAAAAGTCACTTCATAAATGTAATTATCCAAGGACTGTGGACTATTCGCATACATATTTGCTATCTTTGAGATATATAGACAAGTACAAATTTATAATTCCTAAACAAGAAACAAAGCACATTTATTCATGTAAACAATGGAATAAGTGATTAAGAGTTCTCTCTAAGGAAAAGGACGTGTATTGGGCAATGCCATTGACAACACCATTGACCATTGACGCACAGTTGTGAAAGCTGTGATTGCTGGCTGGAAGGGAGAGGTGACATTTCTGTGTCTAAATGTAAATGAATTAATCATCTTAGGAGAAAAAGTAAAAGGATAAAAGAGAGTAGCAATATTTGGCTACTGGCCACCTCATTCAACTTTTTGCTATCCTGGCAGGTCCACTCTTACATACAGCCTATAACAGATGTTTCTGCTTTCTCTGCAGTTATCTAAGGATCTTGTAAAGGATTTTTAATGCTTATCTTGACCAGTTATAGATAAGACTGATTTAACACACAGCATTATAGGCATTTTAATATAATTATGGAAATTGGAATGATGAAAAACACTGTCCTGTTTTTAAAAGAACAACATGATTATATATTGAATATATAAAATAGATTATATACTATTCATATTATATATTCATTCATCATAATTATAATGGGAACGTATTTTATGTACATGGCATTAATATTAATTTTAGATCTTTTGAAAATAAACTTTATGAACATGCTTTGTAAACATACATAAAATTTTATCAGTGGACCTACTTGAGTGTCATAACAAAGCAAATCATCTGGCTGTTGGGACAGTAATTTTCTTATATAGTCAAAATGGCCCCTATATTTATTCGTACCCTGCTGTTTATGAATGATTCCTGGTTCTCATATATATCTATTTCTGTGTCATCTGCGTTTTGTAACTGCAGCATTATGCATTCTCTTTCCCAGCATCCACATAGCACAGAGGAGAGAACTGGGAGAGTTCACGGTCATTCATGCTCTCACAGGCTGGCTACCAGAAGTCATTTCTTTGCAGTAAGTTTGGTCCTGAATTTGCTCCCATCTACTTTTTTTTCTCTCAAGATTTCTTTAAAATATTCTTAGTCCTTAAGAAAACTTCAAAAAAAAAAAGGTCATGTTTTACAAAGTGTTTGGGAAAATATAATTTGTGTAACATAGATTCCTCGAGGATTTCAGGATAAGCTTTATTCCCTTATACATAAATAGGAGCAGTATGACCCCTGTAGGTTCCCAGAACTGACCCCTGTAACAGAATACAGATGAAGAAGAAAAAACAAATGTTAAGCTTATTAACATATATATTTACCATAGACATGGGATAAACCCAGGCAATAAGTTCTCAAAGATCTCTTTGAATTATATAGCATCTTCTACAAAGAACAGCAAGTTTTAAGAGAAGTGACCAAAGGAAAAGGACTTTGAGTCTCTGCAGGTGGCCATGTGTGGGAAGGCAGATTTGCAACAGATAAAGACTAGTTAATAAAAGGCAGATTTGTGACAGATAAAGACTAGTTAATAAAGCTTGTTAAGGCAGATTCTACTGGTACCATCTTTAGGTGACAATATTCCAGAGCTGCCTTCAGTGGTTAACTTATGTTCTCTATGGTAGAAGCCATGGGGTAAAGGGTAAGATGGCTTTTTGTCTTTGTAAATCTGTGACCTGCTTTTAGGCAGCTGGAGGGCAGAGCGCTGTATTTCCTTTTTCTGAACTGCCCTCAGCTCAATGGGTATATGCTGCTCTCCCACCCTCATATACACTGTTCATGTAATCCTTCTGTCCGACTTACAGATATTAAACAATAGCAATCATTTATTATGGTAAAACATTTACAGATTTATCTTTGTGACTTACATAGCTATCACATGTATTTCAATGCAGAAACATAAAAGCGGCTTGTAATCAGCCACACGTTAGGAAATAATCATAAAACATCTACTATGTATCAGGTATTTGAATATATTATTTCTAAATTGGAAACCACAGTCTTAAGAGGTTATCTCATTTAATCACCCAAATAACCCCATCAACCAGGTCAGAGTGTCAGAAAAAGTAGCTAGTGTGTGGTAGAGACATAATTATTGACAATTTCTTTCCCATCTCTAATAACTTCATTAGATTGTTTAATATTACATATATATAATAGTGATTAATAATCAACTGTTGGAAACGTTGTAAAGAAGAATAAACGAGGCTGACGCCAATGATCAAATTTATCTATTTTCTCCTAAATACAGCTCGAAAGTAAAAGAAGCATACATGATTGTGTCACGACTTGCAGGAGTTTTCATATGAACATTCTGCACATCTTTCAAATAATTTCCTTCCTTCTTTCCTTTCTTCCTTCCATTCTCCCCTCCTACTCTCCCTCCCTCCCTATTCCCTCCCTCCCTTCCTTCCTTCTTTCTTTTCTAATTTCAGATTAACAAGAGGGGTACATACAAGTAGGTTACAAAGTTTGCTTTTGTAAGCTTAAAGTCTGAGTTGTAGTTGTGTAATTTTGAATTATAATTACACCGTAAA